>WNHD01000413.1:0-75073 GCA_011057455.1 Ganaspis sp. Gsp50
ATACTCGCGTATATTAATTTGAACTTAAATATGGAGTAACTGAAATTTAATATACACGTTGTATATTAAATTTACAATCATTTCTAACAGTGTATATGTGTAATTACTTGCTGTGATTATATGAAAATTTGTTAATTACATGTCATTTGGGAAGAGAATTTCGCTTTTATTCATTTTTTCTACAAATGGGCCTTTCTGTTGCTTTATTTTTTTGAAACTTGAATTGTTTTAAGTAAAGGGTTGCATAAACTGTTGGCTAAAAACTAGACTTTCTGCATACTAGTGTGTATAGAAAGTAGGTACTTTTCACACACAAGTGCCTAAGAAGTAGTTGCTCTTTTAGCACACTAGTGCGTAAAAAGTAGGTTCTTTTCGCACACTAGGGCGTAAAAAGTAGCTACTCTTTTAGCACACTAGTGCGTGAAAAGTAGCTACTCTTTTAGCACACTAGTGCGTAAAAAGTAGCTACTCTTTTAGCACACTAGTGCGAAAAGAGTCAGTTTATATTTTAGAATTTTTATGGTTGATGTTGAGTAGAAATTGCCGTGTTGGGTCAGACAGGGCATTGATAAAAATTTCCAATATCTCTGGCTAGTGTCAGGTTGTAATTAATGTTAATTAATTAAGGGGTCTTGGATCTGGGTGAGTGCCAATTTTCGGCAGAGATCTCTACCTATTAGCGAGGTTGTCTACATCTATCAAATAATTAATTAATCAAGCAATTATTGAGTCTTGACTGAACGCCAATATTGAGCAGAGATCTGTACTCATTACCATTGCTGTCTGCAACCATTATGTATTTAATTACTGGACCGATTATTTGGTCCATTTGTATTCCAATGCCGGGTATAAATCTCTACCCAGTTGGACGATTTCTAGAGTCATTAATTAACTGATAGGGGTTTTAGAAAATAGGTAATATGCTTTTTGTGTCGATAAAAAACTATTGGGAAAAAGTTAGAATAGAGTAAAGAATTATAAAAATATGATAAGTTAATGTTAACTGTAATTAAAGTATTTTTATTCTTATAAATAACAATTGATTATAATATAAGTTATTGTAAATGAAAATTGACTGTAATGAAAGTATTTGAACTCTTATAGGTAACAATGAATTGTAATAAAAGTATTTTTTTATATTTTTTGACAAAAACATCACATGTATATAATAATTATTTACAATCTTCAACTGTTCTCTGATTATCGTGCTTATAAAAAAACGTCGTATCACTTCCTTAGTTAAAAAGTTAATAACTTTATAATTTTCTATGGAAGACAATAAAATTGTATGTCATTTTATTTCTTATTCTCGGAGAATGACATAATTATGATTATTATCCTCTAATTTTAATATAGAAAATATGAATGAGTCACGTTAATTATTAATTAATTTATTAATTAATTATTTAATTTATTAATTAATTTATTAATTAATTATTTTATTTATTTATTTATCACGTTTTTATCAAAGAATTTTTCAAAAATTTAAAGTTTTGAATAATTTGGGAAATCTCTCCTTCCAAATAGACAATAACATCATTTTTCCATAATTTAAAAAAATTAAATTTAAACTAAAACAAAAATGCAAAATGTAAAAGATACAAATATAAATACAAATAATATGGTTTTTAAAATACATTACAAAATGAATATTTGATTATTAAATAATAAATAATAATATTTAAAAGAAATAAAAACATAAAAGTATATATTAAACAAATGAAGTGAAAGAAATTATAAATAATGTAACTGTTTAAATAAAATTCTGGAAATTCCTCTATGACACAGCAAAAAAATAAACAATTTAAATAAAATAAACAAGATAAGATTTAAATGAATAGACAAATTTTAAGATTTGTCACTGGGGAATTCGGTAATTTTATTATTTGACAAATTTTACATAATGAATGTAATCATGAGACGGCAAACATTGTGATACAGTGCATACAGGTGATAAAAATGTTGTGAAATGATATAATGGATTAAAAGTAAGTATCCCCTCCTTTCTGGGGAATTGTAAAAGAAGTCAGTGTCATCATAAACATTTTATAATTATAATACCAGGTTGTGTATAAATACGATGGTAAATTTAATTGAAAATCAGTTTGCAACAGAAAACTTCTGAAGTTCAGGTATGTTGGAAAATAATATAATGTCTCTTGAGAAACCATTTTTTTTTACCTTTTTTTCATCAAAAAGCATAATTATAACAATTTTATAAAATTAGAATTTACTTATTTCTTGATGCTAAATCTTAACAATTTTATAATTATTTGTTTATTTTTACAGAAAATACTTTCAATATTTTTAAAATCAGAAAAATGGCAAAAATACTGTTATTTCTTTGTTTCGTTTTATTCGTTATGACTGTGATGGGACAACAAAGGCAGTGTGCTTCTCAAAATGAATACGTAAGATTATTTTTCGATATAGAGTTTACTTTTTATTTACTTTTTTTAAAAATAACAATTTTGAAATAACTTGTTTTTATCATTAATGTACTAAAATTAGAAATGTTTTTAAATATCGTTTTCTCAAATTCTCTGCTATTCTATATATTGAGACTGAATTGAAATTTGACAATTTAATTGCACCTGAAAATAATTCTTTTTAAATTAATTTCATTTAATTCGGATTTATTGATTTTTTCGAATATAATGTTGAATTGATTCAACTTGTCAAAATTATTTTTTCGTGTGATTTTACCTCGGATCTCAATTTATGGATTTGAAATGATTTTATTAAAAATAATGTCAATTAAAATTTAATAAATTGATCGATTTTCAGTGCAGTCAAACATCTGACTGCTGTCGGAACTATGACTGTTTGAGTTACAGAAGAAGATGTGTACGAAGATATGGATTAATTATTCCGGAAGCAGACCCAAGACCTGAAAGTCCATATCCTTATTACTAATATTTGTAACAAATAATAATTATTTATTATTTGTGTGTAATTTCGTGCATTTTGTATATTCATATATGTCAATAAAAACATATATTAAATACATAAAAAACTTTCTTTCTATTTCGTAAACTGTGAATTGTGAACACTTTTTGGAAACTAAATACATTTTTTCTAAACTAAAGAAGTTCTGTTTTTAATCCACAAAACTTTAAAACAGTTGATTTCCGAGCCAAAATTGAAATCCTGTTTTTAATCCTAATTTTTAATTACACGTGTGCACAATTTTTTATTTCTCGAAAAATGCACAGCGAATTATTAATTTCTTTATTATTTATTTGTATACACGTTATTGTTTATTATTATATATGTACTAACTACTATATTACTTATATTATTTATTACTTTTTGCCAGTTTTTTACCTTTTTTATTAGGCAACAATGTTGCTTCTATTTTTGTTTCATTGAAAAAAGCCGTCAAAGGCGTTATATATCGATTTTAAGTAATGAAATAAAATATTTATTATTCCAACCGCGTGACGCAGGGAGGAATAAACAGACGATTGAAAGTTTCGAATGGTCCGTTGTGGGCGCGTTCGCTTTGATTTTATTGCATTTCTACCATTTGAGCCGTGATTATAAACGGTCTCGTGCGTCGGTCACGAACAAACCACGAATCGCAGATTCACCCTCAGTTTCGCAATCGAGCGTTGCAACGGAACAGTACATACGAACCGCACGGAAATAAATAAACGCCCGTCGCGAGAAAGTACCACTCTGCAGAGAACGGTCAGCGGGGGGCACAAACTCCTGGCTTTGGAGGCGGGGGTGGGACGACGCGTGTTCGGCGATATTGATTTCGGCGCTTGTTAGACTAATAGCTTGTAATCTCCTTCCAAGCCGGACTATTACTAACTGTCAGTAAGTTGAGGCAAATATCACTTTTGACGTTTGACCCCTTATCTCCTGATATCTCAACAAATTATCCTCAAATTTGACTCAAATTGACGGAAATATGCTTTTTGGATACCCTGATATGGGAAATTTGATTTCAGAGGGTGATGTGACCATTTGCAGGGGCAAATAAACTCTAAAATGTTGTTTAAAAGAGGAAAAACAGGAAGAAATGGCTTCTGGGTGAAGAGAAATTGAGTTTGATTTGGTGTAATTATTGTAGCATTGTTTTTTAAATGCTTTGAGATGATTTCTATACAGTCTAGAATTATTCCTGTATTGTGTAGGAGTGATTCCTGTACGGTCTAGGAATGGTTTCTATAGTCTAGGAATGGTTTCTATACGGTCTAGGAATGGTTCCTTTTCGGTCTAAGAATGGTTCCTTTACGGTCTAGGAATGGTTCCTTTACGGTCTAGGAGTGGTTCCTATACTGTCTAGGAATGATTCATATTCAGTCTAGGAATCATTCCTATAGAGTTTAGGAATAAATCTTACACAGTTTAGGAATGATTCTTAATCTGAATGATTTCTTAATTTTAATTATTTATAATCAATGTTGCGATGATTTCGAAAGAGTCTAGAAATTATTCATAAGCAGTATCGAAATAATAAACAGTTTAAAACTGATTCGGAAACAGTCTAGAAGTGATTCCTAATGAAAGTAGAAATGATTCCTAATTAGTGTAGAAATGATTTCCAATTAGTGTAGAAATGATTCCCAATTAGTGTAGAAATGATTCCCAATTAGTGTAGAAATGATTCCCAATTAGCGTAGAAATGATGCCTAAAAAGTCTGGGAAGTATTCATAACAAGGGGTTGTTATGATTTCGAAATAATCTATAAATTATCCATGTAATTATAAGTAATTAATAGTCTAGAAAAGATTCGTAAACAGTCTAGGAATGATTCCCAAACTTTATAGAAATGATTTTTAAACTTTACGGAAATGATTTCTGAATTCTATAGAAATGATTTCTAAACAGCTGATAATACTACGGATCGCTAATAAAATCACAGTTTTCTTGAAAGTATCAACTTGATACCAAAAAGTATCAAATTGATCATAAAAAGTATCAAATTGATTAAAAAGAGTATCAAATTGATCACAAAATCTTTATAAATTTGGTATTTTTTATATCAATATGATACTTTTATCATATCATATAGATACTTTTATAAACTGTGATTCTGATATTTCTTTAATCAACTGCTGAGTGATAGAATCATCTTAACGTATAAAATTGTGATTATTTCAAAAAAGTCGATTTAGTAAAAATGACAAGTATCCTTTTGCCACAGTTTCTACTTTGACTCTATTCTGACTTTTAGTTTTTGGCAGCATTGTTCTAATTTTTAAAGCAGCTAATTGACGGGCTTAATTACTTCACGGTATATCAAGGGATTTATAATTCAGGCTTTAATCAAATTTGATTACTGGGAAACGGAAATCTAATTCCCAAAATGGCGAGCCTTAATTTCCATCTTTCATCCGCTCTGTATAGTTTATATAATGAAGATTGATCGAGTCTGTAGTAATCCTTTTGTTAAAGTTGGTCTTGGATAAATCTTGAAATAACCAAATACCCGCCAGCGTATTATCAAAAGAGGAAATTTATTCAGTTTCATTGATTTAAAAAATCCAGGTCAAACATTTTACATGAGAGTCACATTCATTCATATTTAATGATCATCTATTATGAATAAGCAGTGTTTCATTAATTGCTGAATGTTGAAAAATTGTACAATTATCTTGTATTTTAAAATTTTTTAACTGGGCCAATTAAAGCTTCTGCGGCAATTTCAGTACTTATTGTATAAATTAGTTGATGATTGTGTTTCACATCATTTTGGAAAAATCCAAGTAATGGGTTTATTGGTACCTAAAAAGTAAATCTACAGATTACGTAAAATCTATATAGATAAAACTACAGATACATACTCAAGTATACTTGAGTATACTTGAGTATACTTGAGTATACTTGAGTATTGATACCACTTGAGTATAGTTAAGTAAATTTTTCCTCTATTTAACTCAACATTTTATGTATATTTCACTTCATTGTTAAGTGGTTTTTACTTGCGACTTCTCTCCGCGCTGATTGAATGTTTCTTAAAACATTGCTTCTTGATCCATCTGCAAAGAAATGTGAATGAAAATTTAATGAACTTATTTTTTCGTGTATATATAATAGTCAAGCTTTTGGATTGAATTAACAATTTGTTTAGCAAGTTTAGCGTGTTGAAAAAAGGCTGAGTAGAGAAAGGTTGCCCTTAACGAGAAATGGAATATCGGTGGGTGCGTGGGCGTGTGGAATTTACTTTATTTTGGACATAAATCTGTCGTAGGCGATACACCTATGACTGGTTCGGCAGGGATTTGGAAACAGGCTACCGGATGTAAACGCGACTTGATTCTGTGAGCTTAAGCGACGCGTGCTCTCGAAAAAGCCCTGATCCATCGAGCTTTAATCCTAGCGAGCCGCAGGGGTCAAGCTCGGAAAGTGCAGTGGGAATGCGATGCGACGCTATAGCACAGGATACCACACGTTGCTGCAATGAGAGCAATGAGAGAGCACTGAATAGAGAGTGGAGAATTTAGAATACAGAGCTAGAATAGAAAATAGAGGAGAATATATATATGTACGTATATGTAGAGAATAGAGCTGTGTAACTTGAATCGCGAGTTATCGTGTGCAAAGTTGCGATCGAGTCGACCAACCCTGTTCAATTCGTCCCCTCTTTTTTTCCCCCACTAAAGTACACGTAGTAGCCACCGTAAATATTAACTCTATTTCGCATATGGTGCATGGCTATAGCACGAGTTATACTGCATCCAAAGAGACATTACACAACCCCCCGGGGGATCATCCACACAGATAATCGTTTTTTCAAATATAACATCCCGACTGTCATCGATCCCACGCTCTTTATTGGCACAGATGTTTTGCTTTTTAAAGTTTTATATCTCTTTTTTAAGGCACGGGGCGTTTTAAGTACAATAACTTTATGTCGGCATTTATTAAACAATTACAACACAACTGTTCATGCTCAAAGAAATGCAAATTATATTATATTTTACCTGTATTTGTACAATTTTGCTTCCTCATAGGGAAGCATTGTTTTTACAATTATAAAATTATACAATTATACTGTAATTATGTATTATAAATATATATACTTCCGGTGCATAAGCGAATCGTCGAATATACGATTTAAGAATCGGATTATTATGCTGGTTCGTTGTTTCACTTTCTTTTTCGAAAAAGAACAAGTGCAGTAACAATAGAAACGGAGATAAAGTAAATCTTTATGCAGATGAATTTTTACAATCGTCTTTCTAGATATTTAAAAAGTTCCAAGCCGTTTAAGGATAACTGTTGATAAAAACTGCCTTGTATTGTTTTAAAAACAATAATTTGTTTTTAGCATTTCAAACGATCATTTTTTCAAATCTTTGTTGTCTTTATTCTTTTTTGAAGCTTTGTTTTAATGTTCTTAAAAAGACTGTTTGTACTGTTTTAATGTTCTTAAAAAGACTGTTTGTTCTGTTTTAATGTTCTTAAAAAGACTGTTTGTTCTGTTTTAATGTTCTTAAAAAGACTCAATTCTATTAAAGAATACAAATTATTATTTTCAACAATATCGGTTAATTATGTCGTCCGACCAAACAAGAGATTTTCTACTGAATTTCACCCGTAAAAGCAGAAAGTTGTATTGTCTGTCTCAACAAGGCATTTTCTACTCAAAAGGGTCGTTTACAAATAACCTCACACATTTTTTCTACATTTTTAACGCCCTTGTCACGCTATTTTTTACAAGAAAAAATACATTGCGTCACGTTTCACAAAGATCCTTACAAAGTCTCAAAACGTGACGACATTTGTGAACGTTCCTTAATCTTCTACATCAAAAACTCAAAAAATTATATTCACCAGTTAAGATTTGCAATATTAAATTCTTCATCGTAAGTCGAATTCGCTAAACTGAATTTAAACCATAAAAATAGTGGAAAACGTGTTGTCCGACTCAACACAGTACTTTCTACTAGAATTACAATATTCTCTATTTAAAGATAAAAATATTCTCTATTTAAGTGTCGAAAAATTTCACCAACTCATCCCAATATTTGCTACACAGTTTACTTAAAAGTATCAAATTGATATCGAAAATATCAAATTGATGAAGATTTTGTGATCAATTTGATACTTTTTGTGATCAATTTACTTTGGTTTCAATTTTGGATCAGTTTTACTTTGGTATCAGTTTGATACTTTGGTATCAATTTGATACTTTTGGTATCAATTTGATACTTTTTGGTATCAAATTTATACTTTCAAGAAAACTGTATTAAATGTAAACTATATGAAAATCTGGTCTGTCTACCCATACACGGTATTTTCCACTGAATTTTATTTGTAAAAATCTAAATACTATAAACTGTCTGACTCAATACGGGAATTACTGCTGAATGTTGATTTTGTGAAGTCTGACTTAATACGGCATTATCTACTAAATATTTACTAACATTTACTTTTATTTTTAAAAAGTACACCATACAAACTATAGTGGCTGATCATATACGGAATTTTCTACTTAATTTTAGCTGTAAAATCTAAAACTGTTCAGTCTGACTTAATACGGTATTTTCTACTTAATTTTAATTATAAGAATCTGAAAACTATAGTGTCTGGCCTAGGCAGCATTTTCTACTGAACGACAACTTGAAGACTATATTGTCTGACTTTATATTGCATTTTCTACTGATTTCTTATAACAAGTAAACAACTGCCTGATCATATACGGCATTTTCTACTGAAGGACAACTGCAAAAACCTTAAAATTACAGTCTGACTATGTACGGCATTTTCTACTAAATGACAAGTGTAAACATTTTAAAACTATACTGTCTGACTTAGTACGGTGTTTTCTACTAATAAGTTTTCTACTAAAAATGTATATACTGTATTGTCTGACTATATACGGTACTTTCTACTAATAAGTTTTGTACTAATAAGTTTTCTACTAAAAATGTATATACTGTATTGTCTGACTATATACGGTACTTTCTACTAAATGCTAACTGATACAATCTAAATACTATAATGTCTGACTGTGTACGGTCTTTACTACTGAATATTGACCTTAGAACTTTGAAAAATGCACTGTCTGACTCTAAACGATACTTACTACTATACTAAACGATAGTACTGAATTATAACTATAAAAATCGGAAAACTACACTGGCCGACCATGCATGGTATTTTCCCCTAAACAACGACTATAAACAGTTGAAAATTGAACTGTCTGACTTAACACGATAATGTCTACTATTTAATTGTAGAAAGACGGAAAAGTATATTGTCTGACTTAACAAGGATTTTTCTACTGAATCTCTTTTATAAGAAAATTTGCATGCTTAGCTTTTCTATAGTAATTTTAACGTATATGGTACTTTTTACTGAATATTAACTTTCAAAATTATCAAAAGTGTAATTTCAAAAGTATTCTGACTTAATACGGCACTTTCTACTAAACTAATTTAAATTTTCTGACTAATTTAAATTTCCCGACTAATTTAAATTTCCCGACTAATTGAAATTTAAATTTTCCGACTAATTCAATTAATCAAATTGAGTTAAGCTATAGCTTAACTACGAACTATTAGTATACTAATAGTTCGAACTAGTATACTACGAACTATTTGACAGTCAAGTAAATTTGAAATTCTATTCCATGTAGACAACTAAAATCGTAAATCTCGATAATTCAAAACGAAACTCATTATATCCAAAGTTATAAACCCATTAAAATGGACTATTAAAAGCAATAATAAAGATGGGCTTTAAAATGTAAATAGTACAAAATGATGGATTGTGCCGAAAAGCTCGCTCACCCTTAGGAAATTTATTCCAAGCGTATAAATAAGCATTTTATCATTGGAGGAGATTTGAATCGTCGAATCTGAAATGAAGAAGAATCGTGAGTTTTCGAAAACTCGATTTAAAAGCTACGCGTTCCTTCCCCTCTGCAAATTATCCTTCGTATTCTCATTTCGAGATTCCCCTTTGTCTGAGACGATTTCCACGTCTCCCACCCCCCCATTTCACGTTGCCCCTTTCCAAAAATGATAGAGTCAAGAGGGAGTTGAAGAGAGCGAGCGATCGAACCCCTAAATTACTCCATTATGACCCCATAATTCTTGGATAAAGGTCTCTTTATAGAGATTGGAAAGGTGCTCTAACTCTGCACCTACATTTTCACAACATAGCTGTTATCTGCATATCTATATTTCTATCTGTAATCTACAATGTCGGGTCGTCTTCTCTGTTCCAGAATGCACGTTTCCGTCCCGATGGGAGGGCACTTGGTTCCAGAGCGGTGTTCGCCAGGCGATCGTGATATCAAGGGACCTTCTATCCAGCAAAGGAAAGTGTCTTCACAACGAGGGTGACAAGTTTCTCCTCGTCGACGAGTAAGTGTATTCTCTCTTTTTTTTCTGTTTTGCTTTCTACTTTTTTTTCTTTTGTTTTTTTCTTTATCTTTGTCCGTTAATAAGAGTTTTAAAATTTACGAGCATAAAAGAGCCTTCTCCAAGCTCACGTCTTTTGTTTTGTTACACCATTTTAATTAACTTTGAGACACAAAAAAATTAGGCTCATATTTTCACGACAGAAACTCATTTCTTTCGACTTGCTCAAACAATACTTTGGTGAATAATTTTACTATTTGTTTAAGCACCCTTGTATAATTATGCCACTTGTAGTCCTCCAATTGAATCAAATTAATTGAGAAAATGGAAATAAAGAGTGGAAAATGGAAAGAATAATTGGAAAAGTGTTTATTGCAACTAAGAAATATTTTTTAACAACAATATTTTTAACCAACAATATTTAAACCAAAAAATATTTATTTCAACTGGCAAATATTTATTTCAAACATCAATATTTAAACATTTTAAATCAACAAACTTCTGTATTTTTTTAACTTACGTTTTTTTATTAACTTCTGTTTTTTGGCAATTTTTGTGTTTTGTTAACTTTTGTTTTTTCAACTTCGGTTTTTATCGGTTTTATTGTTGACTTTCGTTTTATTAAACATTCGTCTTTTACTACAATCGGTCTTTTGTTAACTTTTGTCTTTTATTAAGTTTTTTGTTAACTTTCGTTTTTTTATTAATCATTGTTTTTTGTTAACTTTTGTTTGTTTATTAACTATGTTTTTCATATTAACTTTTGTTTTTTATTAATCTTTGCTTTTTGTTAACATTTTTGTTTTTTTTATTAACTCTGTTTTTTATTAACTTCTGCTTTTTAATCTTTGTTTCTTTATTAAAACTTGTTACCTTATTAACTTTCGTTCTTTATTAACTTTCGCTTTTTATTAATCTTTGTTTCCTTATTAAAATTAGTTCCCTTATTAACTTTCGTTTTTTTATTAACTATTGTTTTTTTATTAACTATGTTTTTCTTATTAACTTTTGTTTTCTATTAATCTTTGCTTTTTGTTAACATTTGTTTTTGTTTATTAACTCTGTTTTTTTATTGACTTCTGCTTTTTAATCTTTGTTTCTTTATTAAAACTTGTTACCTTATTAACTTTCGTTCTTTATCAACTTTTGCTTTTTATTAATCTTTGTTTCTTTATTAAAACTTGTTTCTTTATCAACTTTTGCTTTTTATTAATCTTTGTTTATTTATTAAAATTTGTTTCCTTATTAACTTTCGTTCTTTTATTAACTTTCGTTCTTTTATTAACTTTCGTTCTTTTATTAACTTTCGTTCTTTTATTAACTTTCCTTTTTTTACTAACTTTCGTTCTTTTATTAACTTTCGTTCTTTTATTAACTTTCCTTTTTTTACTAACTTTAGTTTTTTTATTAACTTCCATTTATTTGCCAACTTTTTGTTAAAAAACATTATTCTTTTTATGGAATTTTTTGCTAATTTTTACTTTTTATCAACTTTTGTTTATATTAACTTTCAATGTATCAATTTTTTGTATTCTTTATTAACTTTTTTCCAACATTTGCTTTTTATGAAAAAAATTTAACATTACATGCTTTCATTCTGTGGCTTTTTTTCTGGTGTTGTGAATTTTACCTCAATTTGATGAACAATGTGTGGTTTTAAGGGAAAGCTGCATGCTCTATTCCTTTCGAGTTATTAACTGAAAATTTAATTAATTCTCTCTTCGTTCTCTGCTAATCAGTTAATTATCTGCACAAGACAAATAGAAAATTCAACCTCCAAGTACAAATGCTTTTTCAGCAAGTCCGACTAAAACTGTTTATTTCTACTGCAAAAAGCAGTTGGACTTTTATACGGACACGACCTGTAGATAAAATACTTTCTACACTTCAGTTCATTATTATTTTCTCGAGACAAAAAACTCCATAATCTCATAATACAATTTTTAAACATCAGAAATCAGTCTCCCGTAAAATATCACACTTTTTTTTATTATTACTTATTACTATTATTATTGCTAATTTCTGTTTTTATTGTAAAAAATTTAATAATCAAAATCAAACATGCAAATGTCATTGTTATTTTTCTTATTTATTTTTCTGCAAATTTTCTCTCGAAATTGCAATAAATTTAAATGAAAAAAATATTCGAAAAAAGTGTTCCAAAAATGTTGACTAAATAAGTGTTTTTGGCTAATTGAGGTTTAGAAGAATTATTTTACGAGCGGTACCTGTTGAGAAATTCTAGTTGAAATTCTCGTAAAAAACAGGGAGTGTAATATTTTGTGTGCTAGCAAGAAATGCAAAGAAAAACTTCTAATCTGAGTGGCTGTTGTAATTAAATTTTCCAAGTCGAAAGAAGGCCATAAAGCAGAGAATTAAGTAACCTAAAAGCTACCAAAAGGTTCACTGTTCATGCGTCTGATCCTTCTCTGCTTTCTTCATTCTCATTATCTTCATCAAGTTCTCTCCACTTTCTCCTATATTCGCAGTTGTGCAAACAGTGTTGTCTCCAGTATATAACAGAATGAAAGCGACTTTGGCCCAAGGCTAAAGGGGATTAAAAGAGGATTAAAAGTATGAGGCTGCTGTTCTTATTTCCCAGCAGTCTAGGGCATACAAAGAAACAGTCGACAATATCAAGATTTCGCACTCGATACTTTTATGCAAATTTGCCCCGTAACTTTCCATTAAAATTCTATTTACAACTTTTACAAGTTTCTTGACATTGTACATTATCCAGGAAACTTTTTTTTATACTTTCACTGCGTATAGTTTTCTATCTTCTTTGCTGCTTTTTTCTCTGTTGACAATTTTCAACGTTGAATCGTTTTTTTATATATAAATAATATCAATAATGTAAAGACTATACTGCCGTACATTTTTAAAAAGTCACTCTTGTAAATTATTGTAACTCTTGTAAACTATTGTACACTCTTGTAAACTATTGTACACTCTTGTAAACTCTTGTCACCTTTTGTAAATAGTGTCTTTATAGTCTTTATAGTTTTCCTATATAGCCTTTTTAGTTTTTTTGTAGTTCATTTTTAATTAATAATTATTGGATTATTTAATAATAATTGGATTTTTAATTTCTTATTTTTCCTTTTTAATTTGTCGATTTTCTACTCAATTAACTAATTTCAATTTTAATTGATCAACTTCTTAATTGACTAATTTTCTTCGTGATTAACCAATTTCCTTGGTAATTAACCGACTTCCTTGGTAATTAACCAGTTTGCTTCGTAATTAACGAACTTGCTTTTTAATTTGGCAATTGTTTTTTTTAGTGGAGAAAACTCTCGAGAACTTAGAAATTCAAGTAAAATTTGTATCAAGGACAAGAAAAATCTGGTTAACTTAAATTGAAGAATAATCATCAGATTTCTTTGAAATACGGCCAAGATTTTTCTTTCTTAATCCTAGCTTTTTCACTTGAAGAAGCTTTTCAAGTTAGCAGGCTGTGAAATTTTAATTACATTCACGCTGGAAAGAAGGACTTGAAAGATTTTTAGTCCTCGTTTTTTTTAAGTTCAAACTTTTACACTCGTATCTTCGTCTTGAGCAATTGAATCCTCAATTTATCCGAATACCTTGAAAATTTTTCCTTTTAACTATTCAAATTTTGAATAAAAAAATTTTGAATTTTGAATTTTGAATTTTTCCTTTTTTTAACCAAAAAAAATATAGTTCTATTTCGTATATAACCAGAATTATAATTCTAATTCAAATTATACTTTTTGTAACAAAATCAACACTTTTTTTGCATTAAATTAACAGTTTTTTTCCTTTACACACTGCAAAAACAGGTGTCTTAATTTAAGACATTTAGGTGGTCATTTTTAAGACGTTTATTGACGTCTTAAAATTTGGACCAATAAGGAAGCGTCTTACAACGTCTTAAAATAAGACACCTCTTTTTGCAGTGCATTTAAAAATTACCATTTTTGTGTGTTTTTTAATTACATTTTTTATTTAATGAAATTGTTTATTAAAATAATGTTGTAACTTATTATGTTTATAACAATGTTTGTAACAGCATTGGTACAACAAGGCCTTTGGTTTTAATTAAATGAAATTTATTTACCAAATGCAATCTTTTTTGCTGTATCAACATTTTTTTGCGTTAAATAAAATGTGTCTAAAATTCATGTTAAACTAAATTTGTTTCTGTTAAATTTGTTTGTTAATTTAATACAGCATTTTTTAAAGTATTTTCTGAATCCAGGCAAAATTACTTTCTGCATCCTTTAAAATATTTCCTTCTGTTTCTGATTTGCACTCGTGGAAATTTCGTATTCCTTGCTCAGTCTCTGATTTCTCGTTTTTATCAGCTTGTTATCCTTTGTATTCATTTAATTCTTTTTTTATATCCACCATAATTTATAAAGTCTGACCCTTGGCAGTCAGATAAATTATGTGTGCTTAAAATTCTCTTGCTCGTCTCGTAGTAGCCCTTTTTTTTAAATCAAATCCTGCGCTAGGGATTTTTTTGGTTCTAATTTATTCTATCCATAGCATTGGGATCCGGGCTGCATGTCCTGGAGCTCATTTGCCTCCTAAATTGTCTGCATCCTCGGTTTCTGGGACGCTCATTTTTGCAAGGCCCTCGAGCAACTCGCCGTTGACTGATTAAAACCAGAAATCAACTATTCGGTTCTCATGCAAGTCCTTTAACCATTTTCCCAGCTTTTCTCGCCTCTTGTTCATCTTTTTCGTCTTTTTTCGTCTTTTTTCTTCTTTTTTCTTTTTTTCTTCTTTTTTTTCATCTTTTTCCACTCTCATTTCATCCCTCTAACTTCCTTATTCGACTAAAAGAAAAAGAAATCGTTCCACTGTCGACCAGAAGGCTTGCGGATCGTTTCCTGTAAAGCAGTGTGGGGAATACATTTCCTCATATGTACGTGCTCTGCTCAAAGTAATTAGTACTGCACTCTCGCCAACGTACACGGTAAAATATTGAAAAGCTTTATGATCCCCTGTAACTAGAACTGTACTGGAAAATAGAACTAGACAATAAAAATTACATTGCTTGTTATGTCTGCAGGGCAAAAAATTGTTTATTCAATTATACAAAATCTTTTTGTAATGTCGATTTACAAAGAATGCAAAACACAATATGTTAATTTTGTATGAAGTGCAAACTGTTGAAAATTCGTGTCCTTGTGTTGAGAAAATAAATTAATATTTATTTTTGGTTAAATATTTTGTGTTGAATAGGTAACGACTTTTTGTGCTAATTTAACGTAATCGCAGAATGTAATTTATCAACAAAAAAAATTTTATAAAATTTAACATTCTTTAATAAACATTCTTTGTGTTGAATACGTATTTCTTTGGGTTTAATTAACATTTTTTTGCGTTAAATCAACATTGTTTAGTACGAAATTAACATTTGTTATTTTGATTTAATATTTTTTGTGTTGATTCATCACTTTTTGGGTTAACTTAACATTTTTTGTGTTAACTTGACATTTTTTATGTTAATTTAACACTTGTTGTGTTAACTAAACATTTTTTGTGTTAATTTAACACTTTTTGGGTTAACTTGGCATTTCTTTTGTTACTTTAACACTTTTTGTGTTAATCTAACCCTTTTTGTATTAATTAAACATTTTTTGTGTTAATTTAACGCTTTTTGTGTTAATTTAACACTTTTGGGGTTAACTTAACATTTCTTTTGTTACTTTAATACTTTTTGTGTTAATCTAACCCTTTTTGTATTAACTAAACATTTGTTGTGTTAATTTAACATTTCTTTTGTTACTTTAACACTTTTTGTGTTAATCTAACCCTTTTTGTATTAACTAAACATTTGTTGTGTTAATTTAACCCTTTTTGTATTAACTAAACATTTGTTGTGTTAATTTAACCTTTCTTGTGTTAATTTGACTTTTTTTATGTTCAGTTTAAATGCTATCACAGAAAAGACAAAATGTTATTTTTCAATGCAACAACTGTTAAATCACAAAATGAACTTGGAATTTAACAGTTGATGCATTGAAAAATAACACTTTGCCTTATTCTGTTACTTTTCTGAAATTAACACTCTTTTTGTGTTAAGCTTCAATTTTGTTTAAAATTATCATTTTACGAAAAGAAAAGTTTGGTAAAAATGAGAAAACTATTTTTTCCGTGTGTATTTCCATACTGGGAGATTTTATTGTTTTAAAAAATAAAAATTATTGTTCTTTGGCAATAAAAATTACGATATCATTTTATTTCAACTTTTATTTGTGTATTTTTTGACACTTAATTAATTTAATGAAAACCAAGAAATGAAATAAAAAATGAAAAAGAAAATTAAATATTCGTATTTCAAAAAAACTTATAATTTAAATATAAAAAAAATATAAAAATATAGTTTCTAAGCTATCCGTGTGGAATTTTGAATACTTATTTTGCATAGAAAAATGTTTTGAGTGGTTTTTCTGAATCGTTTCAAATTGATTTTAATTAACGAATGAATAATTTGATTAAACAATTTGAAAATTTAATAAAAATTGAAATTAAATAAAACGATTGAATAATAAATCAATGTACATATGAAAATGATAAAAGAAAACAATGCAAAAATTTCAGTATTTTGAAACAACATCTACATGTTTATATATAAAATAAGATAACAGTAGTATGTTTTTGTGATGAAAGGCCAATAATTCTAAATGAAAATTTTTGTTTATTTAACTGCAAAAAGTTAATAATAAATTGTAAATGAAAAACAGAGCTTCCTCTATGAGGAAGCAATTCGCTGTTTTAAAGTAAAATAAACCTTTTTTTATATAAAAATGTAAACAGAATTCGCCACATATTTCAAAATTAAATTGTTCAATATTTTCAACTGATATTGATAGATATGAACAAATAAATAAAAAGCAAAGATTGTAAAATCAGAGTTTTGCCAACATTTCAATAAATAAACGAATAAAAAAAATAAAAACAAAAATAACAATCGAGTGATTAAAAAATTTTTTCAACATGGTTTTATTTGCCTCGGTTGATTAATGTAAATTAAAATTTGTTTTCCAGATTTACTTTCTAGTATTTTTATATTCCAAAATTCTGTTTTTTTATTTACGGTTGTTATTATTATCTCTTATTTTATTTATTCAGACTCTTACAATCTTTTCTGTCTTTACAATCGTTCTTTTATTGTTTATATCTTTATTTCTTTTAGTTATTCATAGGGTACTTTTTTCTTGTCTTTTTAATCTTTCATTTATTCTTCTCTCTGGAACTCTTGATTCACTTTTTATTTTCCATCTTCCTAGCTTTTAGTTTTTCCGTTGAATTTTTATTCTTTTTATTTACTATTTTTTGTTCTTTTTTACTTTCTCTTCTTTGCTTCCTTTTGTATGTTTTCTTGCTACCTTTTTCGTATTTTTATTCTTTGTTCTTTTTATCTTGTTCTTTTTGTTTTTCTTACTCTTTTTTGTTCTTTTTGTCTTTTTTCTCTTTCTTGTTCTTTTTGTCTTTTTTCTCTTTCTTGTTCTTTTTATCTTTTCCTCTTTCTTGTTCTTTTTGGCTTTTTTCTCTTTCTTGTTTTTTTTATCTTTTCCTCCCTCTTGTTCTTTTTATTTTTTCTCTTTCTTGTTCTTTCTATCTTTTTCTCTCTCTTGTTCTTTTTGTCTTTTTTCTCTTTCTTGTTCTTTCTATCTTTTCCTCTTTCTTGTTCTTTTTATTTTTTTCTCGTTCTTGTTCTTTCTATCTTTTCTCTTTCTTCTTCTTTCTATCTTTTCCTGTTTCTTGTTCTTTCTATATTTTCCACTCTCTTATTCTTTTCATCTTTTTTTTGCATATGTTGTTTCTCATTTTTTGCCTCTTTTTCTACCCTGTTCTTTTTGTCTTTTTTTCCTTGCTTTTTTTATCATTTCTCCCTTATCACTCTTTTCTTCCCTTCTTGTGCTTTTTCAATCTCCTTTTCATGCTTTCTACTTTTCTTTCTATTTTTCAGCCTTTCATACTTTTTTACTTCTTTACTGTTTTACTGTTTTACTTTTTTACTGTTTTACTTTTTTACTTTTTTACTTTTTTACTGTTTTACTGTTTTACTTTTTCACTTTCTTTTATTTTTTACACTTTCTTTTGTAACTTTTTTTTCTTTTGTATCCTTTTTTTCCTTTCACTTTGGGATTTTTAGAATGTTTTGCAGTTTTCTTGAAATTCTAGAATGTTTGTAAGTGGGTAGCTGTTGCCGTTGTAAGAGCATTTGTTGGTTGCATTTTAACTGCTATCCATCAGGAGATCCTACACGTCTAAGAGAAGATGTAGGCATAGAAGGTGGAAAAGTGGTACAGAAGCAGCAGCACCACTTGATGAATAGCAAGTAAAGCACAAGCGTCTCTTTCTCCCTCCCTCCTTCTCTCTTTTCCTCTCTCACACTCTCCTGCTTCTTCAGTTTCGTGCTTATCAACCACAAACGCCAGCAAACTCTCCTCAACTTGAAATGTTAGAATAAGGTCGCCTGCATTCTTATTAAAAGAAGGCTTTGCAACCGTTTGATAAAGAGATTTAAAACTGGGTCAGTAAAATCTTGAATATCATTAGAAATACCCTTTTCACCTTTTTTCACCCTTTTTCACCTTTACTCATAAGAATAACTTTCGCATTTCAATCCGTATTCCTCCACTGGTCAAATTTTTGTTGAATCTGAAATTTGGTATTCTTCTTTGATATTCTTCTTTGATATTCTTCTTTGATATTTTTCTTTGATATTCTTCTTTGATATTCTTCTTTGATATTCTTCTTTGATATTCTTCTTTGATATTTTTCTTTGATATTCTTCTTTGATATTCTTCTTTGATATCATTTATGATTAAGGTCCTCGAAATACATATTTGATTAGCACACATTTAAAAAAAAATACACTAATTTAGCAAAGAAAGAAATTAATTAACGAATGTAATGAAAAGAAATAATAAAAAAACACAATAATAAAAGATTCTAATAATTAAAGCCGTTTTTTGAAAGAGAATTTTTTTGAAAGAAAATTTTTGAAGAACGCAATAACGGTGATCTAAATGTCATTTGTTGTTAAAATAAATTAGAAAAGGTTTAATGTGACAAGAAAAGTGCATACAGAGTGTCAGAAAAGAAACATTTTCCACTTTTCTCACAAGTTTCCCTGGGGACTCTTAGCTCTCTCGAGTCCATAGATACAAGTAAAGTTTCAAGTCAAATGTAAATGTTTCTAACGAGAAACATAACTCGAGAGTGCCACGTTCAGGCTGTAAAGTGAATTTTGCCCATTCGAACGGAAATAGCTTCATTTATATGGACATTAGTTTGCTGGCGTCTTTGAAATTCCAGTTTCTCTGATTGATTGCCAATTTAGGCAAATAACTGTCGAAAATCAATTTTTTACCCCTTTTGAAAAATTGAACAAAGGAGAATATTTTTGTCTCTGGCATTTTTACAATTCAGACCACTTTGATTGTATTTTTGTAATCTTTAATAAATGAATAAATACATTTTTGTTTGAAATTATGTAACGAGTGAACTCGTTCTAATTTCAGTTAAAACTTATACGTATTTAAAATTAAAGTAAAGGTTCCTTTTTATTATTTTAGTACACATGATACTGAAGTTCGACACGTTTTTTTCGTTCATGGAAAACTAAATTCTTGTTTGCTTTTATCATTGTTCCGTTAATCATTGTTCCGTTAATCAATTGTTTCTTTGTTAATCAATTCCGTGAAAAGATAGCAAAACAGAATCTTTGAAAAAAAATAAAATAAATGAAAGTTGTAAATAAATAATTAAAAAATTTTAAAATACTTAGCAAAAAATTGTTTCTTCATTTTTCATAAATGAGAAAAACGTTGCAAACTTCGTCATGGAATTAAAGAGTAGTTTACAGAATTTTAAATTTGATATATTGAATAATTTTGCACATTATGCTTGTAACACATTTTGCTCTTGTTATCTGATGAATCAGTTATTTTCTTTCAACCTTTATTTGCAAATATTAAATTTACATTAGAATAGAATCTGAGTAATAAATAATAATTTACGTACAAAGACTCCTAATTTTAATGCTGGCATGATTTCATGCTAAAACGCTGTTTTCAATAATGTTAATGACTTTATTATCAACACAATGTTTTAATTAACTTTAGCTTTTGTTGTTCAATAACGGTATTACGGAATTGTGGAAGTTTTGAGCTGATTTTACACAATAGTAAACAATTTTATTAGCTATACAATCTTTAACAGAAATAATTGAATAAATAATCATGAATAATAATTGTATTATTAATATTTGAACACAAATCCTTTATTCTGGTATATTCGCGTATTCTTAATTCTTCTGTAAAAGAACATGAATGAAAAAAGATCGAAACCAAAAATAACTATATAGTAAGTTAATTACGATATAAATAGATAATAAGATTATTGGGAGTAATTCTGGAGCGCAGACAATTATTTTTAAAAAATAATCAGATTCAGTTTAAAGAGTAAGTAATAAAGAGTGAGTTTTAAAAATGAAATGTGCAAAAATTCGTTATAAATTAAGTATTTAAAAAATTAAGAATTATTTAGAACTATTTATTACGAAAGAATTATTAAGATAGGATTATTTATTCAGAAATAATTATTTAAAAAGCAATATTGGAATAATAAGTATCCACTTTAAAAATAATTATAGTTTTAAAAAGATTAAAATAATTTTAAAAATATTTAAATAGTTTTAAAAAGATGCAAACAGTTTCAAAAATATTTAAATAGTTTTAAAAATATTAAAATACTTTTACAAAGATTAAAATACTTTAAAAAATAATAAAATACTTTAAAAAAATCATTTAAAAAATGTGACAATTTGAAGAGAATAAATGATTAAAAAAACTGTTTTTTGTTGCAGGAAAGCTTGCTACCGTTGTGTCGTCATTCATGAAAAGCACTCAAACGTTCTGCAGTACAAAGAGAGTAAGTTTCTTCCTTGGGCAATGGAATGATCGGCAAGTTAGTCGATAACGATTTTCCACGACGTCGACGGTCGATTCGTTAATTAGAATACCGATCGTTAATTAAAAGCTTCGTCGTTAAGTTGATGGACCTGTGCGGTCGTGTTAAAGACGAAGGGATAGGAAACAGAGCCCAACACCACGATTATTCGGCAGGAATTTAACGATGTTCTCTATATCGTTGGGCATTCGGTATTAAGCATTTTCACCTCCCCCATCACCCACCTAACTTGCAAATTAATCAATATTCCTCTCCAAAGACTCGATTAAACCCGCAAATAATTGCAACACGAATATTTCCTTCTGTAAATCGTCAAAGAATTTTTTGTCTTCTTTTTTTGTCATTTCAAATCCAATTTCTTCCTTTCATTCCTGATTTTAAGAAAAGGGAAAGAAGTTTAAGAAAAGGAGTTTAAAATTTAAATTCTTTCCTTTTGATTCTTTGAGTTTTAAAAAAGAAAAAGAAAAACAAAGCTTCCTCTTGAGGAAGCAAAAGAAAAAAAAAGAAAAGAAAAAGATAAGAGAGAAAAGAAAAATAGAAGAAAAAGAGAAGAAAAAGAAAAGAAAAAGAAAAGAAAAAGGAAAAGAAAAGGAAAAGAAAAAAGTTAATAAAACAAAAAATTAATTGAAAAATAATTGTTAAAAGTTCATATCAAAGATTGGACTGGAACGTGAAACTTTTATTATTATTTGCGCTTGATTTTCTGACGAAATTGCGCACAATGAGGTTTTTTGTAAATAATAGAAATAATATAGATTTTTGCTGCTTATTGGCAAATTTAATGGAGAACCATCAGGCTGATTGAAAAGTTTCAAAGAGCAACTTTTCCAGAAATAAATTGTTATCCTTACAGCTGGCTTAAATGAACCTTTTCCAACTAACTTTGCTTTCAATATTTGACTATTTGAAATAGGAAAACTTCTCAGATTGGATTGAGTGAAAAAAATAATAATGAAGCAAAAAATAATTAACTCCAGTAATTAAAATTTCGATCGATTTAAACAAGGTACAATCAATATTTCAGGTGATGCAATGGGATTTATTTTTAGTTTTATTTTTAATCCTTTCGAAAATTTTGCCAAAAGAAACTGAAATATCAATTTTGTTTCTGAAAAAAGAAAATATACCAGGTCCACAACGTTTTGTCAACGAGAAAATGTTTAAAAAATTAATTATCAGGTTTATATTCATTTTTATTTCAAAATCTATAATTTTACGAGTAATTTAAGAATCAGGCTTTATATCTTTTACAAAAGATATGCTCATTTGAAATATAAAATTACAAAAATTCACTGTTGAATATGTCCGAAGTTTATTAATTACAAATATTAATAGTAATAATAGTAATAATTTTACAAACTTTTTTGTTGCAAAAGAGAGAGCAATAGTTTACATAAGTTTATCAAAATCCCAGACCAAGTATGTAATTTTTTGAATTTTAATAAAGAATGAGTTAAGTAATTAAAAATGAATTGAATAATTTCTAAAGAATATAGTTTTGTTGATAATGGATTTTAAAAAAATGTCGTTGATAAAACGCTGTGGACTTCAACCAGATAAATTTTTCAAAGAATTTGCGTCTCTTCGTTTCATCTGGTTGCTTTTGTTATCAACTTGGCACCCATTTGGGTACCCACTGAACCATTTGGGCACTTAGAAAACAAGTCACAAATAGCCAAGAAATTGAAAAATTGATTATTTAATCAACTTGAAATTAACATTTTTTAATCAAGTTCATTTTTTACTGTAATTTTCAAAGAAATTAGGTCTCCCATTTTTATCTAGTGATTTTTTTTATCACATTGGTACCCATTTGGTTACCCACTGATAAAAAAAATTACAAGATTTTAGATAGTCAAGAAATTGATGTTTTAGTTTTTTTTCAGTCTAAAAATTTAGATGTAGCGTAAAAAAGTAAATTTCATCAAATTTAGGTCTCTTCTTTTTATCCAGTGAATTTTTTTAATTACTTCGGCACTCACTGGTGAAAAAAAAACTCTAGATGGTCAAGAAATACCTACACTGTGTACACAATCCTAAAAAAGAAAATAGAAAGAAAAAAGAAATAAGAAAGAAAACAAGAAAGGAAATAAACACTCAGAAAAAAGTATTTTTTGATTTAAAGAAATTACTTTCTTTGACTTTTCTGATTTGAATCAAAGACATTTCTTTTTAAATCAAAAAAGGTTTCTTAAATTTTCTTTTATTCAAAGAAATTTTCTTTTATTTAAAGAAATTTCTGCATTAAATCAAAGAAATTCTAGTATTAATATACGGTCAAAGAAATATTTTTTTGAATTAAAGACATAAATTTGTTTAAAACCAAGAAAATTTCTTTGAATCAAAGAAAATTTCTTTAAACGAAAGAAAAATGAAATTTGAATCAAAGATACAAGTCAAAGAAAGTTATTTCTTTAAATCAAAAGATATTTTTTTCTCAGTGAAGCAAAGAAAGAAAGAAAAGAAAGAAAAGAAAGGTAAAAAGAAAGGAAAGAAATAAAAGAAAGGAAAAAAATAAATGAAAAAAGAAAGGAAGGAAAGTAAAGAAGAAAGTAAAGAAGTAAAGTATAAGAAAGTAAAGAAAGAAAAAGAAAATAGAAAGAAAAAAAAAGAAAAAAAGAAAGGAAATAAAGTAAAGAAAGAAAGAAAAAGAAAAAAAGAAAGGAAATAAAGTAAAGAAAGAAAGAAAAGAAAGAAAAGAAAAAAAGAAAGGAAAGAAATAAAAGAAAGAAATAAAAGAAAGGAAAAAAAGAAAGAAAAAAAAGAAAGGAAAAATAGAAAAGAAAGAAAGTAAAGAAAGAAAGAAAATAAAGGAAAGAAATAAAGGAAAGAAATTAAGGAAAAAAAGAAAGAAAAGGAAAAAAAGAAATGAAAGAAATAAAAGAAAGAGAAAAAGAAAGAAAGAAAAGATAGAAAAAAAAATAAAAAATAGATAAAGAAAATTCGATAAATTCGAAAGAGTACCAGAAAATGTAAAAAAAAATTTGTTTGATTATTTTTAACCGACACTTTAGCAGGCAAATTCTGGAATTGGATGCTTTTTTAAATTCCGCTTGGATAAGCCGTTTAAATCCGGAAAAGAAAGTCTTGGGGAATAAATATGGATAAGGATGAAAAATAGGTTATTCAGGGAGCATGTTCTTGAGTACAAGAGTTTTAAATGTTGGTGTGAATTCTTAGGTGTTGGAACGTGCAAAAGGGTCGAGCTCGACACTCAACTCGAGAGAGCAATCTCTGGACCGTAGACCGACCCATTCGCATTTTTCGACGATTTGTCAAAGTCGCCAGTTTTTATCGGATTTTAATCTGCATAGTGTCATACCACAGACACCATTGCAACGTGGCTCGCATCGGTGAAACATGATAGGTCAGAGAGGGTGACCACGGCCAACTCTGGCCCCAGAGTGTGTGTTAGCGAAGAGAGGAGCTGAGGGGGGAGTGATTGGAAAACCGAGGAAAAGGCATAAAAAGGCAAAAAGGGTTTTGCCACGAGTGAGAGATTGGGAAAAACACAACATTGCACTTTTTCCACCAATTCAATAGTATTAAAATAACACCATCTTTTTCGAGAATTTCAATCGTTCCTCCTTCACTATCGCTGTCTCGGATTTTCTTTTCTCTTTCAATATTCTTTTTCGTCTTTTTTAATAGAAGTAAAAAAATAAATATCGATCAGTATTTTTAAGGCAAATTTCTTTGGGTATTTTTTTAGTATTTTTAGTTTTTTAAACTTTTATTTGCAATTTTTGGTATTTTTTGGCTTTACGGTCTTTTCGGTCTCTTCGGTATTTTGTTTATCTTTTCTCATAGAGAAATTTATTTATTTATTAATCTTTTTTTGTTTATTTTAATTAATTATAATTATTTGTTATAATTAATAGAATTTTTTTTTCATTTAGGTTTTGAAATTTTTTTTAGGTTTTTTTTAGTTTTTAGATTTTTTTTTAATTGATTGTATTAGGATAATTAGTTTTCACACTTATTGTAGTGTTTATTTTGCTAGCAATTTTTTTAAAATGTCAATTTTTAGATGTAAAAGAGCGATATGGTTTAACTTTGAAATCTTTTGAATTTTAAAAAATGGTAACATTAGTTTCTAGTTGGTTCAAAAACTATCAAAATCGTTATTTTTTAAAGTACTAAAAACTACGTGGACAATTTTTGAAATTTCGAAGGTGGAAAGTAGTTGTATCAATTTTTTTTATTTCTGAAAAAATTGTGATGACGTTTTAAAATGGTTTCTTCTGAATCAAGTTGCAAAATATTCTTTCTAATTTTATATTTTATTTTCTTATTCTTATTTTTATTGTGATTATTATTTTTATTCTTATTCTTATTTTTATTGTGATTATTATTTTTATTCTTATTTTTTATCTTATTTCTTTTTTGTTATTTTTTAATTTTGTTGATTTTGATTTATTTTTGAAAAAACAAGAGACTCGTTATAATAATAATATTGGAAGAGAAGTTAATTACTTTAAAGAAGTGTATTATTTAAACTAAAAATGAAATTTAAGAAAAATCACAAGATATTTGTCTGATGAAAAACAAACGATTGTTTTTATAGGATTTCAGAGAATTTGAAATGAAATTTGCGCCAGAATATGCTACGTGAAAATACTTGATTCAATATTTAATTCTGATATTGATTTTCTATATTTATGCTTCAATAAAGTAACTCCGTTTTCATCTTGCTAAAATAGCATTATTTTCTCCCATTATTGTCATTCTTGAGCTAGTAGATTTTACTGTTCTTTTTTTACATTTATTTTCTATTTGGAGCTTCTTTTCTATTTAACGTCTATCTTCGTTATTTAGGTTCTATTTTATTTATTAGCTGCTTTTTGCTTCCTTTTTATTTATTAGCTTCTATTTTATTGATTAGCTTCTATTTAATTTATTAGCTTCTATTTTATTTATTAGCTTCTTTCTTTAGCTTCTATTTTTTATTAGCTTCTTTCTTTAGCTTCTATTTTTCTATTAGTCTCTTTCTTTAGCTTCTATTGTTTATTAGCCTCTTTCTTTAGCTTCTATTTTATTGATTAGCTTCTATTTAATTTATTAGCTTCTATTTAATTTATTAGCTTCTATTTAATTTATTAGCTTCTATTTTTTATTAGCCTCTTTCTTTAGCTTCTATTTTTTTATTAGCTTCTTCCTTTAGCTTCATTATTTAACTTCTACTTTAGTTCTTACCATTTTTGTTTCATTTATTTTCCTCTTATCTTCTTTTTCAATTTTCTCAAATACAGAAATTGAAATACAGAAATTGGATCAATTTTCTAATACAGACTCTATTTTCCTTTACAGCCTCCGTTTTTCCTAACATTTCTAAATTAAAATTTTCCCGTACCTTTTGCCTTATTAATCTCGTCCCTCTAAAAATCCGTGTCTCTTGAAATCAGAGATTATTGGAATTCTTTCTCTTTGAAACTTTTACGGAAACTCATTTACAAATATTTACACGGAATTAATCAGAGAACTGGAAAGTAGAATTAATTTTCTACAATAGTGCCTGTTTCTTTTAGCATATTTTATTGTAAAATTGTGCTTAATGAATAAATAACAATCATATAGTCATGATTCGAAGAGAATTAAAAAACAGCTGAATTTGAAGAGGCATAAAAAACGCTGACCGAAGCTGAAATTTGCTTTGTTTTTTTTTTGCATTTCTCTCAAATAATTGTTCAATGGAACAAGTGTTTTTACAGGGATAAAAAATTTGTTAATGAAACGTTGCTTTTATGCACTTTATTGAAACGGTAAAATTTTCATAGCCACCGTTGCTCATTTTCCTTCCTTTTTTTTGCTATCTGCTTCTCTTTTGGAATTCACTATTTTATACGGACCCGTTTCGTATTCCGTTCCCACTAAATTTCACTTATCCGATAATTCTTTATTTTGCGTTATTCATTGACTAATGAATTAATATTCTTTTTGTCAAAGCCAGCAGTTTCAATAAAATTCAATTTAAAATCGAAATTTTAATTAAATCTTAATTCGGAATCTCAATTTTGATAAAGTTCAGGCTCTAAATCGCAATTTTAATCAAAATTGTGCTTAAAAGCGAAAGTTTGATTTCAAATCGAAGATAATAATTTTATTGAGACTTCAATTATCAAGCGAAATTCGCAATTTTGATTAAATTGTGATTTTAAATCGGTATCACGATTTTCGTGAGTTTTGGATTTTAAATTGAAATTGTAATTTATATCAAATTATGAGTAATTTATAAAAAATTGAAATAAGTAATTTATAAAAAATTGAAACGAGTAATTTATAAAAAATGAAACGAGTAATTTACAAAATATTAAAATGATAGTAATTTATAAAGAAATTGAAATTAGTAATTTATAGTACGAATAGAATTAATTTTTAAGTTTGTACATGGATTTTGTATCTGAAAATTAATTGGTTTTGTATTTTTCAGCCTACTGTCAAAACAAGCATTCACTGGCGTCGCTCTGCTCGTATATAACTGGAGATGCCTTGCTGTATTCAATGTTTCGTGAAGAAGCTGTGCCAGTTCCGTGTCCATTTCATGGACCTTTGACTTTCTCATACAACAGAGGACATGGCCTTTGTTCCAGTCCGCAAAGCAATGTTGACACCTGTACAGACGATAGCAAACTGCTCTTTAGGTATCAAGCCTGTCCAGACGTGCACGGATCAGAAAGTTCCAGTAAGTTTTAGATAAAATTTACCTTGCAAAATTACCTTACAATTTTACCTTACAATTTTACTTTACAATTTTATTTTACAATTTTATTTTACAATTTTACTTTACAATTTTACTATACTTAACATTTTACTAAAAAAATTACAGAATTTAATTTAATCACTTCTTGCAACTTTTGCAATTAAAGCAAAACAAGATCAAAGATTCGATAAACTTTGAAAAATAGTTTTGAAACAAAAGGTATTTTTATTTAGCAATTAGGGCAATAGAGTTTCGGAGTCAAGAGAAATCATTCGAAAACTGAAGATATTTGTTAAAGTTTCGAGAACAATTATTTATAAATCGAGGGGATAAGTTTGGAAACAGGAAAATGACTAAAAACTACGAAAAGTGGAACAGATATTAATATATTATATATAATCGAGAACAGTATTTTGGGCGCGATGAATAATTTTGAATTAAAGTAAATTTGTTGAAGAGAATAATTGTAAATCTAGAGATTAATTTGAAAATGGTGAGAGAATTTGGGAACCGATGCTAAAGAATTAAAAGATTAATATTAATGCTAAAAATGTAAACCAAGTCCGTTTCTGGGCCAATAGGCTGAAATAAACACTTATTATTTAATATTAATGCTAAATATTATAAAGAATAATAAAGGTATAATAAAGATATAATAAAGAATAATAATATAATTTAATAATAAAGAAGATATAATAAAGATATAGGGGTCATCCATAAAGCATGTGATACTTTTTTTCGAAAATATTACACCCCCCCTCCCCCTCGTGATACTTTTCCTATGCTTTTTCCATTTTTTTCACATACCCCCCAGAGTATCACATGCTTTATGGATGACCCCATAATAAAGAAGAGAAAAAGATGTTAAAATTGAATTTAGATAATAACAATGCTTTATTAGACAAAAATAGCTCATTTAATTAAAAAATATTAATTTTTGCCTTATCTCAAAGAAATGGAAAAATAATTTACTCTTATATAAATTCTGTTATATAGAAAATCGTTAATTTCCTGTCACCTTTATTACCCGAGTTTCTCAGAAATTATTTTGTAATTACTTTCTTTCTAATACACATGCCACGGACTTTATACTTAAATTTCTTGAAAATCTGAGAAATGTTAAATATTATACTTAATTACATGAAGTATGATGATATAAATTAAAATTGGAATCAAGTCGATAAACTAAAAAAGGCTTATTTAAAACATTATTCTATTTTACTTATTATTTATCATCGTCCTATTATTTATCTTGAAGAGAATCACAATTTTTACAATTTTAATTGAGATTGAGTTATGGATTACGAATACAAAATCAAAAGAAAAGAAAAGAAAATCAAAAGAAATTTCAAAATCAAAGAAAATAATTATTGTAGAAAATAATTATTATAGAAAATAATTGAGCCTTAATATAATAAACGTCTGAGCGTCATGAGAAATAAATTAGGCTACATCTTCTTCATTATTTATTACAGAATAAAAAGCCGACATTAAATTTATTTCTAATTTGTTTAAAAACTGTTTTCAGTGCTGATCAGAACAAAAATATTTTAACTACAATACAAATTTAATGAAAGAATGAATTCAATTTAGAATGTATTGACTCCACGCTGCGTAAATCTCAATTTTTTCTCTATCATTGACAAAAACAGAAATTCAGTCTTTATTCAATCAATTGAAAAATCCGTCTTCTTGGATTCCACTCTCTAGGAATCAAAGCAAATAAATTTTCTTTCCAAGTATTTTCAAATATCTAAAGATTGTATACTAAAGATGAGATCCATTTCTTTTCAACTTGACCCAAATGTTAGTATTTTTAATTAAAAGTCAAAGTTGTGATTTCGAGGTTTATCAGCTCCCGATAAAATTGGCATTGAGAAAATAATCTTCGTCAAAATATCATTAATCTGGGAAAAATGAAAAGAGAAAGGACAGAAAGAAAAAAAGAGAAGGAAGAGAAAGAAGAGACAGAAGGGAGAGAAGAGAAAGAAGAGAAAGAAGAGACAGAAGAGACAGAAGAGACAGAAGAGACAGAAGAGACAAAAGAGAGAGAAAAGAAAGAAGAGACACAAGAGAGAGAAAAGAAAGAAGAGAAAAAAGAGATAGAAGAGAAAAAAGAGATAGAAGAGACAGAAGAGAGAGAAAAGAAAGAAGAGAAAAAAAAGACAAAAAAGACAAAAGAGACAAAAGAGAAAGAAGAGACAGAAAAGAAAGAAGAGAAAGAAGAGACAGAAGAGAGAGAAGAGGAAGAGAAAGGATGAAGATGGGAACACGAAAGTAACGTCGATCAAGCGAATTCCAAGTGTCCAGATAATTTGATATTGACACAATGTAGGACAAAAGATGCTGGGGGGGTTGAAAAAACGGCGTTCAAAGTTTAATGGGTGAAGGGATAGCTGAAACTGAGGTTTCCAATTGAAGGAGGTGGGTTCTGGAAAAGAAAAACGACACTTTGCCAGACAAGAGAAGCCGATGACGCCTGTATGTATGGTTGTGCTCGTTCATTGTCTGAGAGCGTCGGGACTTCCTCTATCGATCGGCCGAGAGACATTTGTCGATGTCCCAGTCTGGAACAAACGCGAACTAACAGCAGGCACGCTATCTCGTAGCGTAACACTTGAGGGATGTCGTCGGATCGCCGAAACGATACTTTAATGTCGCGATAAACCCCACTGGGAGCCTTGGAAACAAGACTAGGTCGGTCAGTCAATGACCTTTCTTACGAAATTAGCAGATTCCTCGAGACGAAGCTGTCCCACGTCCCACCATCTCCTGTGACTGACATTTAAAAAGCTTCCTCACATTTGCAGATGAGAAAAACATCCCGTAACTGTCTCTTTCAGCTCCCAACTTCTCGCTAGATGACCCCTTTCTTTTGTATTGGAAAGCGATTGAAACCAAATTTCTCACAAATCTTCCTTCTCTTCTTTGAATTTACAAACGATTGTAAAAATAATCTAAATTTAGTTAAAATTACGATTGTAAAAATAATTTAAATTTAGTTAAAATTACGATTGTAAAAATAATTTAAATTTAGTTAAAATTACGATTGTAAAAATAAGTTAATCCAAGTATGTTATAAAATTATTATTATTATATTCTTTCTTTCAATTGGACAAGTTTTTTTGGTAGAGTAACAAATTGAATCTTCTTTTGTACTCGGAAAAGAATCTTTAAAAAGGAATTTGGAAATTTCAACTAATAATTTATTTGTATTGTATAAGAAATGATTGAGGCGATTTGCGATTTAATTACTTTCCATAATTTACAGAAAAGTAATTTGAAAATTTATTAAATTAATTTGAAGAAACAGTGTTGGATTGAAAAAACGTTGTATTGAAGAAACGTATGGAAGAAACGTATTGAAGAAACACATTAAAAAAACGTATTGAATAAACGTTTTAAAGAAACGTATTGAAGAAACGTATTGAAGAAACGTGTTGAAGAAACATGTTGAAGAAACGTTTTATTGAAGATGCAAATTGAGAGATTTATCATATTATTTATTTAATTTAAAAAGGTGTTTTTTATTCATGACTACTTCTTATATTTATGCAATTCGCTTTTCAAAAAGATACTTTTGCAAATTCTGGAAATTTATTCAGAAGGTAGATTCTGCTACTGGTTGAAAGGCGAGTTATAATAATAATTTGCGACCAATTAGTGAAGAATTCCATCTAGATGATTAATTAAAATACACCTGGTGAAAATCGCGTACGATTGATATTGTTATATGTTTGTTAATTTTGTAGAATTTACAAGTACATTTACCACTGGCCCAGGCCACAGAAATGATTTAATCAAAGATGTAAATTAACCACGACTTTATTAAATAAATTAATTAACTTTTGCAATCAAGAGAAATTGCTGAATTTAAACACAGGTTTATTTCACTCTACATTTATACTTTGTATGTTTAAACGTAATGAGAGTAAAATTGAAAAAAAAATAATTTTTCTTATGACTTATTTATTTTTATTTTTCTTTATGAAAAATTCTTTATGGAATTTATGAAATTGTAACTTTATTCCCGTGTTGTAAAAATAGTTCATTTTTTAATTTCCCCTTCTTCATTAATTTTTCTTTTTATAAATTTTTTTCATAAATTTTTCCCAAATCTTTCTTTTTTTTTAATCACTTTTTAAATTCTCTTCTTCTTAATGTCTCTTCTATTTGAAATAAAAATAAATAATGTTCAAAATATAAATAATAATAAAATAAATGTTCAAAAAGTGAAATATTTTGTATTGAATTATTTCGTAAATTAATAATCAGACTTTTTCTATTCTGTTTTTTTATCCATTTCCAATAATTGCTGAAAACAGATTAAATTCCTAACTTGTGTAAAATAAAAGAGTTGAAAGTTCATATTGCCAGAAAATAAAAATTGCTTAATAGAAATGTATTTACGCTAGAACGAATCTAATCAAGAATCTTAAAGGACACTTTTTCTCGGCATAAAAGCGACTTTTTCTCAAAGGAATTCTTGAGACCTGGAATTTGTCCTTTCCCAGGAATTTAAAAGGCCTTCGCTTACGATAAAAATTGAAATTTTAAAGCGTCTCAACATTTTAAGCAATTTTTTTTATTACAATTTGAAGCTCCTCTTGCCAAGTTGGCTCCACTTTTTATTATCGCTGCTATTCCGCGAAAAAGGAAACATTTTAGCGAATTTAGTCAAGTTTATCTTTAACGAAACACTTTTTTTTTAAACAAGAATCTCTAGTTTTAAATAATCTCTGGTTTTAAATAATTTCTTCTTTTAAATCGTTTCTTCTCTTAAATCGTTTCTTCTTTTAAATCGTTTCTTCTTTTAAATCATTTCTTCTTCTAAATTGTTTCTTCTAAATCGTTTCTTCTTTTAAATCGTTTCTTCTTTTAAATCGTTTCTTCTTCTAAATTGTTTCTTCTAAATCGTTTCTTCTTATAAATAATTTCTTCTCTTAAATTATTTCTTCTTCCAAATCATTTCTGCTTTCAAATAATCTCTTCTTTAAGTAATCCCTTCAAGTAAGAATCTCTATCCTTAAATAATCTATTTTTCAAAAAAGGAACTCTACCCTTAAATTATCTTTTTTCAAGAAAGAAACTCTGAAAAAACTGGAACACCTTGGAAGAAGAAAATGAGCGATTCATCAGCCTGACACTATTTCAACAAAAATGATCGATAACAGTTGATAAGATAGAGAGTGATTCGGCAGAAAATAGTCAAAACGGAAAAAGTTGCGATGCATGGAAAGGCGTTGCTCCGAGGGAAAAAGGAAGGTGGAGAAAATTAACGAGTTCTTGTTCTTATTAGAGGTTCTCTGAATGAGTTTAGCCCAGTCATTCCCAAGTCTCTGACATCTTTTCTTTTTAATGAAAGACAAGGTCTTAACGTCGCCCTCTAGTTTTATTTCTCATTCACGACTTTTCCAAACGACGGTCACGTTTTTCGGTCTCGCAAATTGCCTCACAGGAAACGACCACTGTCGAAAAACTTGGAAGATACTTGGTGAAGAACCTTTTACCCAGATGTGATTTAGATAACGTGGAGCGATCGCCAACCATCTCGGTTCCCTGAATCCTTGGGATCCTTGGGAGCAAAGGTGCGCAGGGAAGAAATCCAAAAGAAGAGGAAGAGGAAGAAGAAGAAGAAGAAGAAGAAGAAGAAGAAGAGAGATTCGCGAATCAAGGGAGATACCATCGGCACTTACGACTTACGAGTTTCAACCACGCCTCGGGCCACCCTGGAATACCGTGCGATAATTGTTGGTTTCTTCGTTTCCTCGATAGACAACATCCTCCTCTCCCAACAGATTCAATGATACACCTCCAAAGAATTCCAAGAAAGTATCAAAATTGTTTTTAAATTAAACCCCAAGACGAATGGAATTTCAGGATACTTTTGCTTTCTCTTGAAAGTTTTATCTCTTTTTTTCAGCCCAGAAGGGATTGATAATACTGCTCGAGGTGAAGCAATCATGATTCTACGTAAATCGTTTTTTAACTGCGAATTTTTTGTAATTGTTTACCAAGTTCTCGAAGATTTTTATTTTTAAGTCTAATTTTAAAATAAAAATTCAGGATATCTACAAATCAGGATATTTTGTTATTTAACACGATTTTTATTTCCGATTCGGCGAATTACATACAATAATATTTAATATTCGTTTTTCTAAATGTTATACTCCATTTTGCTTCCTTATAGGGAAGCATTGTTTAAAGTTGGTTTTAAAGTCACAAAGTTTGTTTTAAAGTTTTAAAGTTGTGTTTAAAGTTTTGAAGTGAAAACAGAAAGAAGTGAATAAATTAATTAATAAGTGAAGCAATAATTACTTTCATAAATTAGCAATCACATAAGTAAGTAAATAAACAAGTAAATAAATGAGAAAAGCAATAAGAAAAGCAAAAATAAAATAAATAAGAAAATGAACAAATAAGGAAATAAACAAATAAGAAAATAAACAAATAAGAAAATAAGAAAGGAATAATAAATGAATAAGAAAAGCAATAATAAAATAAATAAGAAAAGCAATAATAAAATAAATAAGAAAATAAGAAAGCAATAAGAAATAAGAAAATAAGAAAGCAATAAGAAATAAGAAAATAAGAAAGCAATAAGAAAAGCATAATAAAAGAAATAAAATAAACAAATAGGAAAATAAGCAAGTAAATAGATAAGTAAAGATTGAAAATAAACTGCTATAACGATTGGAACAATAGTTGAAAATAAAAAGTCCAAGAAAGAGGTGCTCTTGTGAAGAGTTTCGAATTTTCGAAAATAACGATGAGGAAGCTTCAAATAGAATGAAGCTCGAGTTGTTTGACTTTACATATTGGTTATTCTCGTATAGAGGTTTTAAAATACGACTTTTATTGAAATTGAACCTGACTTTTGCATTTCCCAGTTTGTCAGAGAGTGACGTCTCGTTTATTATTATATAAATTTGAATACTTCTAGTTTCACTACTAACTTTGATTGGCATTATCCTGTACAGACTCGGAGGAAAAAGAGCTTTCAACTTGCCTTAAATGACGTACAAAATCCTTGTTCTGAATTTGATTAATTTAATATTGACAGTGGCTTATAACTGTAATTTATTCAAGAAATTATCCATCAAGAGACCACTAATTAGTCACTAAATATTAAGGAATATTCATAATTTATTTAACACTATTTCTTCATTTTTAATCATTATCTTTGCATTAATTTACCTTTAATTCAATTTTCCTTTTCGTTTTATCTCTTTTCACTAATTTCTCATTTAAATTAAGAATAAATAAAATTACCTCTTTTAATTAATTTATCTCTGCATTCATTTATCTCCATAACTTAATTTACTTCTTTGCAATTTTTCATTTATCTCTACAATTTTTCCGGTTTCGAAACTTATTAATTATTAAGCAGCAGAAATTATTTATTTAATTTTTTATTTGCCGTTGCGCACATTAATTTGATCAGATTATTCATTCGATTATGAATTATTCACTGTTCCGTATTATTATTCGTACAACCAAAGTATCCAGAAAAGTACATTTTCAGAAAGATGATTATATTATATATGAAATCCTATTTGTTCAACTATTTTTCAAATCCTGTGTTTGATTAAATAATCAATCCTGTGTTTGATTAAAAAATTAATGTTGTGTTTGATTAAAAAATTAATGTTGTGTTTGATTAAAAAATTAATGTTGTGTTTGATTAAAAAATTAATGCTGTGATTGGTTAAACAATGATTGCTGTGGTCGATTAGAAAGTTAATCATGTGATTAATTAAAAATAATTCTGTAATTGGCACAAAAAAATGAATAATTGGTAAAATAATCATTGTTTAAAATAATCTAATTTTTTGTTTTTCAGAGGAGGAATTGGAGTGCTTGGCTACCTGGAAAGAGGGAAGTAGTCGATATTTGGTGGGTCGACTGAATCACGATCATGCGACGAGCAATGAAGATCGTTACAGATGTTTCGTTTACGAGCGAGCTGACCAAAGCGTTCAGGGAAATTTAAATAGAGCCGGTGGAATAGGCCTGGAAAACAACGATCAAGAAGTTCTATTGTCGAATGGAGTAGCAACTGAAAACTCATCAGTGGAAGTCTTTAATGTTGCCCAGAGTGGAGATGCTACCTGCAATGGCCTTTTCAGTCCTATGGAGGGATCCAGAACGATGAAACTCACCAAAGGTAAAATAATAATAAATTCACCAAACGTAAAATAATAAAAAAATTCACCAAAGGTAAAATAACAATAAATTCACCAAACGTAAAATAATAATAAAAAAATTCACCAAAGGTGAAATAATAATAAATTCACCAAGCGTAGAATAATAATAAAAAAATTCACCAAAGGTAAAATAATAATAAATTGACCAAAGGAGAAATAATTGTAAATTCACCAAAGGTAATATTACAATATTACCTTATTTTTATTACTACATATAATAATAAATTTAACCAAGGTAAGATACAAAGAAATTCACTAAACGTAAAATAATGACAAAATCACTAAAATAATAATAAACCCAGAACAAACCTTCAGATAGGACCTCTTTAAGATTTAAAGACACTAAAGTCAAATCTTAAAGAGAACCTTCACATTAATGTTACAACTCAATTCTACAATAGAGGACAATTCAAAACAGATCCAACTCAATTAATTTTCAGACCCATTTTCGAAAAATTAGAAAAGTTGCTTTTTTGCCTTTTTATAGAGAGTTTTTGCTTGATAAAAGTGCTTTCCAAAAGTGCTTTTCAAAAGTGCTTTTCAAAAGTGCTTTTTTCAAGCAAAATTTGTCAAGTTAAAATAAGCAGACTCGAGATTGGACTCAAGATTCCTTGAAATAATTTTGTTCGAGTTTCTGAAATATTTTCAGATAAAGAAATTCTCAATTTTTTTCTTGTTTCTTTCTTTTGAGACAGAAAGAAGATTTCTGTAGTTAATTATTTTTGATTTGGATCAATGGGTATTTAGAAAGTTCTTTTAGAAGGAATATGAAGATGTTGAAATGCCGAAAAGGGCATAGAAGGAACTCGGGAAAATAGTAAACAGAATTTTGTTAATATTGCGAGTCTTGCAGAAACTATGGAAAATGGATTAATGTTAAATCCTCTTTCTCAGCTTCTTTGACTGGGTCTTCAACTTACCGACGCTTCCAAGTTTGTTCAATTAGTCCCAACTACTTCAGAGTCAATATTCCAAGAAAATTACTTAACTGCGTTTTCATATCTGCGAAAGGGTACGTTACTAATTCAGACGACTGCTACCAAGTTCTAGTAGCGCTGGTGCAAAATCAAAATTACACTGCGACAAATTCGTAACTGTACTGTTACAAATTCAAAGTAAAATTATTACAAATTTGTAGTAGAGTTGTTAGAAATTTGCTGTAGAATTGTCACAAATTTATAATAGAATTTTTATGCATTTTCAGTAGAATTATTACAAATTTGCAATATAATTATTACAAATTTGCAATAGAATTATTACAAAATTTGCAATAGAATTATTACAAATTTGCAACAAAATTATTAAAAACCATACTAGAATTTTTACAAATTTGTTGTAATATTATTACCATTTTTTAGTGGCGAATAATATTCTGCTAATTCTACGCGAAAATAAAGAACGAGAAGAAAGAAGTCTCCAACTCCGCTAAAAACGAATTATATCTTAATTGCGATTTACGATCTACACCGTTTTCCGTCGACTCTTGTAAGTTTTTACAAGATTCGTCAGAAAATGGATCTCTATCGCTAAATTGGCTACATTTAGTCACTTCAGTTTTTATAAATCTTGAATTTGTCTCATTTTATGGAACATTTAGTTCGTTACTTTATTTATCGTTTATAGAGTTACTTTAGTTTGTTTACAAGCCTCTTTACAAGAGTTGCACTGCGATCTAAAAGTTTTCGCTTTTCTCTCGTTTCACCAAAGTATAGACTAATTACTCTACAGTTATTAATGTAATTATTAATATAATTAATAATGTGGACTAATTACTGAAAATGACTTTATCAATACTAATTACTATTATTTATCGATACTTGTAATTTTACAGGTCTCTTTTATTTCTGGGCTGTACACGATTTAGATCGATTTTATTCTTTTTATTTTATTTTATTCGGTTATTTACTTTGTAGAATAAACAGCTTCTTTCAAATCATTATTTATTTAATATTAATTTAATATTTATTACTAATTAATGAGAAAGCTGACGTTCTTGAAATTCTTCGTTCAAATGAAATCATGATACCAAAGACCATAAATAGAAATAATTGACGTTTGAATAAAAAACAGTAAAGCAAAATAAATAAAGAAAACAAGTATATTCCATAAATCAAAATGAAAAAAGTATAATAAATATAAACAATGCTTCCCTATGAGGAAGCAAAAAGTATAATAAATAAAAAAAGTATAATATATAAAAAAAGTATAATATATAAAAAAAGTATAATAAATAAACAAAGTATAATAAATAAACAAAGTATAATAAATAAAAAAATCGATTAATTAATATTATTCTCTTTTGATAGTTCGTTTAATATTATTCATTAATCGATCTTTTTTTATTTATTATACTTTTATTATATAACCTTTTATTATATATTTAGTGCTATTTTATATTTTTTGTACAAATAATTCTCGAGTGCATTTTTACAATCTTAAAACGGCAATAAATAATTTAATTAAAATTATGAAACTTTGTTAAAAACTATTAGATTTCTTTTGTCAATTTGTTTCAACGTTTTCTAATTTCGCTGTTGCAGGTATTATTCTTTGCTCTACGTGTTTGTTCGCATGACGAAAATCTCGTATTACAAGACAAAAACAGGATTCATAAAAAGAACTCGAAAAGTCCCTCTTCTGTGCATTTTGTCGCAGTCGTTTATTTTCGTTGCTCCTCATTTCTTGTAACATCCGAAGTAAATGTACAAATTGTCTTTAATTAGGATTGACTAGCTAATTTTGTTTTCCACTCATTTTGCAGAGTTTCGGAACATATAATTCAACACTTTGAGCTCCAGAAATACGATTACCTATTTCGAGAGCCATTTTACATCTGCAAGCCGCTTTCACTGGCAGTTGTCTCGTTTCATCCCCGATAGGTTCGTACTCTGTAGGGGTTGACACGACAGCCAATAAAATCGACACGTAGATTCCCCTCGACAAATTCGGTAAAGAGAAAAAGAACAAGAGACTATTTTCCTGCTTTTTCGTTCTCTTCTCTTTTTTTCTTTTTTTTTTGTTTCAGGAGAAATGAAGGTTCGTCCACTTCGCCTGGGACGTCGAAATGAACAGAAACGAACGATTGAGGCAAAGTATCGCACGTCGCTTTATGACACGTAAAAGCATTGTTGCATCGTGACAGGAAAGAATGGAAATAATTCAGCGAGTCGCTCGATAAGTGAACAGTAACACCGGAGAACTGAAGATACAAATTCCTTTAGTCATAAAAATCGCATGGCTCTCTCGTAAGAGCGCTAATTCGTATTTTAACGCAAACGATAAAATTCTTCGTTCCCCTGTTTCTCTTCCCCTTTTTATCACTTTCTCTTTGCCATTTTAAATCCTTCTCTTCCCAGTTTTATATCTTTCTCTTCGCGTTTTATGTCCTTCTCTTCGCAATTTTAAATCATTCTCTTCACGATTTTAAATCATTCTCTTCACATTTTTATATCCTTTTCTTAGCTTTTTCGATTTCTCTCCGCTTTTAGACCTTTTCGATTCCATCCTTTTTGAGTTTCATCCGATTTTCTCGAGTCTCGAGAAGGAAAATCCGGACTTAACTTTAGTAGTACGTCAATACCAATTATCGTTTCTCGCCAGCAGCAGCAGCAGCGATATAAATATCTAGAATATATATCAGTAGGATATTGCTAGAATTCGATTCAGGAGAATTCGCTTTTCACGGTCAGGGGTTTCGATGGATTTGTTGGCAATCGAGGAAATCGGAGCGAATTTATTTGCCTCGAAAGTCAACTTCGGTCACTCAAAGATGCATGGAATCTGTGCTGCAGATATTGAGAAATTCTATGAATTCAAAAATACTCCAAAATTTCCTTTTTTCAAAAATCATCCGAGATTCTAGATTTCAGGAGAGTGGTTTTCCTTATCGAATCAAATGGATTTCTCACTTTGTCCTTCTGGCTCATGCCTTTTTAAAACAAACTTATTCACTCCATTTGGGAATCGAAAAACATGAAAAAGATGAATCTGGAGAATTGTCAAAATAAGTTTCTGAGAATTAATGAATTCTCTGAAATTAAGTAATTTCTTTTCATGAAATTCTAAAAATTCACAAGTTTCTTGAATTTTAATGATTTTTAGAAATTCGCATAGTTTCTTAATTTTCATTAAAAATGTGTAAAAAGTTGAGGCTTAAAAGTTGACGAAAAGTAAAATATTTATCTTTTGAAAAACTGAAAGAAATCGAATTCGTGAAATAGGTTTTTTGTTATCACATAAGCGTTGAAAATGCGAGAATTTGAAATTTCTCAGAAACGTTTTATAAGAGATAAAATATTTAAAAAAGTCAACCAGAGATTGAAAAGTGGATATAACTCGGATCTGTAAAACTGTCTCTGCATTGATGCCACTGTTTTTAGAATTTATGAAACCTTATGGTACAAAAGTTTCATGTTCTCTGCTACTTTCAAGAAAGTATCAGAACATGGAAGAGCACTATCTTGAAAATTCTAAGATATTATGTCCACTTGGAGCATCTTTACGTATTAAAGTAAATTAACCGCAAAATAATTGACTAAATGATTTACAAACTGAAAAAATTTCAAATAACCCATAAAAAACTTTTTTTTGTAGAACCTCATTTCTTTGTAAAAACTTCTTTTTTTTGTAAAAGCTTATTTTTTTGTAAAAGCTTTTTTTTGTAAAAACTTCTTTTTTGTAAAAGCTTCTTTTTTGTAAAAACTTCTTTTTTTTAGAAGCATTTTTTGTAAAAGTTTCTTTTTTTGTAAAAAAAAAATCCTTTTTGTAATTAAATATGAAATCAGAATCTTGAAAAATTAATTTTTAGGGTTAAAATAAAATGAATAAGATTGGAAGAAACTGTGAATAAAATTAAATCTAGATTTTTCTTAAAATTCTAAAAGAATAAATATTAATTATGAGCAAGATTAGAGAACGTTAGATTAATTATTTTAAAAGTTCGTAATCATGATTTGTTTAGCAGTTTTTAATATTTTTCGTTGAAAAATCCAATTTTTCAATCCTCTGTTTTCGCGTTTTTTACCATTTCATTAGAAAGCCATTATTAAACTTCAAATCTGATGGACCGCGAATCAATTTTAATTAATATTTTTACTCGTTCCGATTTTTCATCAAACCCATTTTAATGAAATAAACAATGAAAATTAAACGAGTTGAACCGAAGAAACGAAAAATTTATTATCAATCCGTCAAATATGAATCATAAGCTCCCTGTAGTGAAAAATTTTCAAATTAAAGCACATAAAGAGCTTTTTATTTCTATACCGTTTTTATTATTAAAATCCTTTGCAATTAATTTTTAATAAAGGTACCATTTTTTCTCTTCTGGTGCTTTTTAATTGTGTTACAAATTCGTTTTTCAGAATATTACATTTAATATTTAATTAAATAAATATTCAAAAATGAGATTACATTTTAAACTAAAATATTTTTAGAATCTGTAAAAGCTCGAGAGTATGAGTAAGTACGTATTAATAAAAAATGTTAAAGTTTCTGGCACTTTTTCTTTTATTTTTCACTTACGGTTCTACTATTTTCTGACGGAAATTATACACGATTTTCCATTGATCATGACTAAAACGCGTATTCAAAATTTAAAAGAAGGGATTTTAAAGTAAAATGTAAAACGAAAATGTATAAGTTGAAAATTGCTGAGTAAAAGCAATTTTGGAGAAAAAGTCGAACGAAAAAGTGATAGATATTTTAAATCTAAAAGTCTGAAAGAGACTCTCATCTGCAATGAAGTTTTTTTTCCAGAAAATGGAAAAGTCTGGTTCGTTAATCATTTAGCAAGCATTTAAATATAAATGAAGATTATAATTTACATCTGAAAAATGTCCACTCTCAAAATCTGCAATTCTTTGTATTTATAAGAGAAAATTGAAAAACTCATCTTCGTTAACTTTTTGACAAGAATTTAAATAATTGCAGTTAAAAATATGCAGCTAAAGGATATTTGTCGAAAATATTTCTTGAAATTGCAGTCGAATGCAAATTTCAGGGAAGTTATTGAGATGGAAAGATACGTCGAAGCATAATTCAATCACCTCCCTAGCGAACACTGCGATAAGCAATTTGAGTATTTCGCCGCTAGGCATAGTCTATAGAGGAATACGTCCTATTAGGAAATAACGAGGTCACTGGAGAACCAATGAGTCGTTACGATGATGGAACAATGAGAGACAAAGCTGACGCAAATGACGCCAGATGGGTTGTAACTGAAAAAAAACTCTCATTTCCACACCATGTTCATCAACAAGAAATTTCACCCAAAACAAAGATTAAATCCAATAAAAAACATTCTGTTAATCATTTCCACAAAAGCTACATCAGCTTTTTAACCCTTTGATCATTTATTGCCATTCTTTCAAACAAATTCGATTTTACGTCAAATTTTTCGATTTTTCTTTTTCAATGAACATTCTCTAATCGTTTTGAGCCGAATTCGGATTTATTCAACTGTTGTTTATTTCATTTGGCTTCCATTTATTTTATGCAACTGCTTATTTCATTTAACTCGTATTTTTTTTAGATATCTAGCTGTTATTTTATTCAACTCTTTTTTTATTTAACTCTTTTTTATTTAACTCTTTTTTAAACTCTTTTTTGTAAATCTTTTTTGTAAATCTTTTTTGTAACTCTTTTTTGTAAATCTTTTTTGTAACTCTTTTTGTATATCTTTTTTGTAACTCTTTTTGTATATCTTTTTTGTAACTCTTTTTTGTAAATCTTTTTTGTAACTCTTTTTGTATATCTTTTTTGTAACTCTTTTTGTATATCTTTTTTGTTAAGCCCTTTTTGTAACTCTTTTTTTAACTCTTGTTTCTTTAAATGCTTTTCCTGTAGCTGCTTTTTTATGCAGAAGTTTTTACATTTAGCTATTTTTTATTTAGCTGCTTTTTCATGTAGCAGTTTCTTCAAGTAGCAGTTTTTTCATTAAGCCATTTTTTATTTAACTTCCTTTTCATTTACTTGTTTTTCCATTTTCCATTTTAAATTTACCATTCGTTGATTTTAAAAACAAACGAATAATAATAAAGTTAAAAAAAGGGTTAATAAAGTTTGTTATTTACTTAAATTTTGTTTATTTTCATAAAATATGGTGTTTGTGAAATAAATTTGTTATTTAAAAGGATTATGGTTTTTTGTTGCAGTCTCATCGCCAGGAAATTGTAAATTTCCTCCGTGGTTAACGGGTCATGGGAGTGGAGGTTTAACATGGCACACTTTAGATCTTGGAAGATCGTACACTTTTCATCCCCACAATGCGACTCTTCATGTGACTAGATCCAATGCGAGCTCTTCCAGAATCGAAGGAGCTTCTCTGGATTTTCAGGATATTCCGGGCCAAGAAGAGTATTATGTAAAAATTCTTTGCAACTCTATTAAACATCCGAATCCAGCGGAAACCATGAATATGATCGTGGCTCATTACACTCACGGATGGTGAGATCAAGCTCTTTACTTCCGCATCCAATAAACACGTTTTTTCAAATTTAGAACCCTCTAAATAGTTTTTCAACATTTCTTACATTTTTTTATTTTGTACATTTATATTTTCTCATAAATAAAGGTTTTTGTTTTTATTTTTCTTTCTCGTATCTTAAATAAATAAATATTCTTTGCTTTTCAACTTCTTGGACTGTTGTATTTTGTATTTATGTTTTTGTATTTTTATATTACGAATTTTCTATTATATTGATTTCTCATAGAGGAAGTTTTGTTTTTTGTATTTGATTATTTGTGTTTTTTAAGTTTGATGTTTAATTTTCTGTTTTTGTATTTTCAAATTACGAATGTTCTATTCTTGCATTTTCTATTTTTGTATTTTGTATGTTTGTATTTTCTAATCACAAATTTTCTATTCTTGTATTTACTATTTTTGTATTTTGTATTTTTTTATTTTGTATTTTTGTATTTTTGTATTTTGTATTTTTGTATTTTGTATTTATGTATTTTTGTATTTTTGTATTTTGTATTTTTGTATTTCGTATTTTTGTATTTCCTATTTCTGTATTTTCTATTTTTGTATTCTCCAATCTCGAATTTTCTATTCTTGTATTTTCTATTTTAGAATTTTCTACTTTCGCGTTCTCTTTTCCTTTTTATCTATTTTTGTATAATCTTATTTTCTATTCCTTTATTTTCCGTTCTTTTATTTTGTATTTGTATTTAAATTGTACTTTTATATAATATAATTCTATCTTCCTTCTCTGATTGACTATTTTTTATCGAAAAATCCGTATTTTCTAATTCTATTGGATATAATTGTCTAATTCACTTTTGTCTGATTAAGTTTTTTTCAAACAATAAAAGAAAAGGACGAAAATTGAAAATAATTAAGTAAAAGAATAATTCTTCTATTAAAGTATTTTTAAAATAATAAAAATAAAAATATAAAAAAATACTTAAGTAGAAGAATAATTCTTTTACTAAAGTATTTTCAATTTTCGTCCTTTTCTTTTTTCGTCCTTTCCTTTTTCATCCTCATTTTATTTTCATTTTTTTATTCATGATTTTTACGCTTTACTTTTACGTTTCCTCCTTTTTGTACCTTCCTTGTTTGTTTTGCCTTTTGTTACCTTTTTATTATTTTCACTTTTGAATTTTAACTTTTTTCACATTCATCATTTCACATTTCCATCTTTACTAAATTATTTAACTTAATCATTCACTCTAAATTAAGAGATAACAATTTCAAGAAATTAAAAATTGTTTCCAGATTTTTAATCTCTTTCGTACAAAATGAGTGTGAGAGGAGTTGAGATGTGAAACGTATTGATCTGCTCAATACCTGAGTGTTGTAAAAAATGGGAGAAATTCATGACAATATAACTTTTTTTCCAGTCGGAGCGGATATGTGTGCATGGCATTTTACAGGAGGGATGGTCACGTGGTGGAACTACAAACGGGAAACCCAGTTTCGAGGCCGGAAGATGCGTGCCTTCCTGCACACTATCAACCTCGCAGCACACCCTTTCTCACTTTAGTCAGTGAGTATGATGCATGAGTCAATTTATCTGAAAATAAAACGATAGTCCAATCAACGAAACGCTACCGGAATTTCTCCTTGTCCATTGAAAAGTAAAGTATTGTCGAAAATAAGCGACTGGAATTCAGGCTAGATTCAAATATCCTTGATAAATATTCTTCTCAATCCTGCAATTAATTGATTGCGACTCGGGAGAAAATTGCATTTCTACTCCGCCAAAAAACAAGCAAACAATTTTTGAATCAATCAAAAAACAAGCTCTTTTAAAAAATGAACACATTTTTTAAACATTACTTACATTAAACATTACTTTATTAAACAAGCGAATATAGGGAAAATATTCTAACAGGCGAATATTAAAAATTGATTGTACCTCGCAATTACTTAAAATTGTCAGCCTGTTTATACTCATTCTAAAAACAGTTTGTAAACGATTTTTAAAAAACTACGAAATTGGTTTTAAAAAGCTACGAAATTGGTTTTAAAAAGCTACGAAATGGGTTTTAGAAAAGCAACGAATTGGGTTTCAAGAAACAACGAAATTAGTTTTAAAAAGCAACGAAATGGGTTTTAAGAAACAACGAAATGGGTTTTAAAAAAAGATTGTGAAAAGTTTTGTTGTGAAAAGCTCGGGAGGTTTTGCTTGAAAGTATTCGAGTATGCAAGACGAATCATTGATTTTCTTTTGGAGGATTCGAATTCGGTTCGAGTCAAGCTTTAAGTCTTTCGTTCCGCTCGATTTGCGTGGTCCCGGAATTCCGCGTGGCGAGACACAAAAACTACTACTTGCCCCCAGTCGGTCCGAGAAACTCGAAAGGAAAGTTTCGTTATACGAGCGACTAGAATTTAGGGGCTGGTAGTGACGCAGAGGGTGGTCAGGTCACGAAACGACGAAAGCAGGGTTAGGGGCGAAGATTGAGTTCAAACAATTTATCAAAATTCAACCAGCAGCTTGCGAGCTTGTAGAATCATGTGGTACGAAATGGCACTGTTTCAGACATGCAAACAAGTCAATCAATCTTTACTACTTTATCATTAATTATGTCTCAACAAGCAACTAATATCAATTTTATTTTTCACCCAATTTTTTCCCACCCAAAGTTCCAATTTCTTAAATTTAGCTTCTCGTTTTAGCATCTTGTTTTAGCCTCTCGTTTTAGCCTCTAGTTTTGAAACTAATTTAAGTTCGAAATGGTCTATTATTAAGAATTAGGTCTATCCGATTTGGATCTAGAGGCAAAATTAATTAGATTTTTATAAAAAAAGAATTCTTTTAAAAATTTCGTAAAGAAAAAAATGGTCGTTTAAAAATGGTTTTAAACCATTTAGTTAATTTAACCCTTTGGTTGTAATCTTATAATTTTCCGAAATGGAACTTTGAACTGTCGATTAAAATAATTGTTGTTCTTGTCGAAAATGAAATTTGGTAAAATTACGTGACAGGAAAATCTTGAATTTTACAGCTTGGGGTATAAAATACGATTCGGAAGTACTGGCTTGACACATTCCTCGGAACAATCTCTCTAAATCCTGCGGTTGTACGAAACGTAGCAAGACCGGTGACTTAATTGCTTAGGGATTTGAACTCGTTATTCCAGGTGCCACAGGTACACTTATTCCAGTGCGAGATGAAGAGATGGAGAGAATGCTCGTATCCAGTAATTTGGAATTCTCCCACGAAATTTTCGTAGCAGTGTCTTCATTCTTGTTTTTCAAGAGCTGGTCAAGGGGGTGTAAAGAAGAGGTAAGGCAAAATGTCAGTGGAATAAAGCGAAGAGTCAGAAAGACGGAAGGCCCTACCGGAAACTGTAATTTGAAGTCGTCAACTGAATACGAATGCCTTTGCGGTCATAAAAGTCGGAAAAGAGCTCCAAACTACTTCCGTCGAATAAAGAGAAAAGAGCTAACGGAGAAAAATGAAAAGCACTTGGTTTATCATCGGAATAAGGAGGCAAATATTTACGGTCCTCTCCTTGCGCTTCTTTTCCTAACTCAAAAGACTGCTTCGCTTTTATGGCATAGTACAAACAGGCAATCAAACCTTTATGGATTATCGACCCTTTCACTTCGTTAAAAATTCTATTTTCTTTCTCCGGTCTATTTAAAAGTCGATTGCTCATGCATTCAGAAAACGCCGCTACACTCTTCTCAAAATCGTTTCTTTTTTATCGCCTTGTATTTCAGCCTTCCGCAAATTCCAGTTTACCTCCAAGTCGTCGATTTTTCAAAATGTCCTCTCCAAATGTTCTCTAAAATAGTCCTCTCAAAATGTTTTCTAAAATAGTCCTCTCAAAATGTTATCTAAAATAGTCCTCACAAAATATTCTCTAAAAAAAAGTTCATCGAATCTTAAAATAATTTATCGTTAAAATGTGAACAGGAATTTTGTTTATATTTGTTAACCAATGTTTGTGATTTTAATAAATAACCAAGATTTTCTAGATGATCCTCTTCTAAAAAACGATGAAGAAATGAAGATCCGAAGATACGAAGATACGAAGATACGAAGATACGAAGAAAGTCTCGGAGCCATTTTCACAAAAGAAGACTACTTGAAGGCTCGAAGAAATAGTCGCAGAATCCGAAAAAATCCGAAAAGTTTGTAAAATCCGAAAAGTCAGGAGCCAGCTCTAAGTAACGAGAAAGCTGGGAAAAAGCGAAATTTCAAAATGATGTGATTCCACTTATTGAAAAAGAGCACAAGTTGGGTGGAGATGTTGAGCGACGATGGTTGTAAAGAATGTACGCTGTCAGAAGTTTTGAGAAAAGATGTAGACTGGCTCGAGTTGCACAGTTTTCCTTATCGCAAAGGAGTACTGCAGGTAGAGGGAAAACTCGCGCCAACTTCCGGAAAGAACTAAAGCGAACCGACGAATGGAGAGACCAGTGGATCAAACCGAATCCAATAACTCTCACAGGATTACAACTCCAACTCAGAGAAACCGATCGTTCTCTTAGGATTGAAAGGGGCAAAAACGATGTGGATTTAAGTTTTGCGATACCGACTCCTGTTACTTCTTTAGCCACCAAGAACACTCGTTTGCCTCATTGACATCGGCCAATTTGAGCAAATCCCTGGATATAGTGATTCGTAAACTAGACTTTTTCCCTTGCTGAAAAATACTAAATGCTTTTTTCAAGACAAATAACTCGAGGGTTAAAATTTCATTTCTACGATTTGATATTTCATGAGAGACAAATTATCGCAACCGGAAAAGGCTGTAAACAAAGAAGAAAAGAAGATAAAGATTAGGAACGATTCTAAATAAAATGAAATTAAAAAAGAAGAAATTGGAATGAATTTAAGAAATAAGAATAAAGAATAAGAATAAAGAATAAGAATAAAAAATAAGTATAAAGAATAAGAATACAAAATAAGAAACAAATAATAATAAAATAAGAAAGAAATAAGAATAAAATAAGAAAGAAATAAAAAAAAATAAGGAAGAAATAAGAAAAAAATAAGGAAAAGTAAGAAAAAAATAAGAAAATATAAGAAAAGAAAGTAAGAATAAAATAAGAATAAAAAATAAGAAATAAGAACAAAAATGAAGCAACATATTAATATAGTTATAATAACAATACATTAATCCTTTAATCTCTCGTAATATTTTTGGAAAATTAATGATGGAGAGACGAAATATTAAAAGTGGACAACCTATTTATAAACGTAATATTAAAGTTAAAAATAAACTTATAATAAATTTCCAAGTGATGAAAAGCTAAATAATTCAAACACCCAAATGCAAAATTTCTCAAAGTTTTAAAGCTCCCAAAGTGAAAAGTGACGTAAATTTTCAATAAAACATTCATCTTAAATCGTGTGAGTGGAATTTAAAATTTAAATGAGAAAAAAAATCTGAAATCTGTGCATTTGTAATGACTCCAAAGTTTTGGAAACTTCAATACTAGTTTACAATGTAGAAGCTTACGATTTGAAAACAGTGTTTAAAAGCTTGTCACTTGTTACTTCATTCTCATACAATATTTTAAGAAATACTATTTTTTACCCAAACTTTATTTTTTCATTTTCTTATTAATTTCAATTTAGTTTTGCAATAATACAAATTACTCGGATTGAAACAAATTCATTTAATATCAAATCTCTTTTGAAGCATTTTATTTGGAGCCGAATTTTATTTGAAAGCAAATTTTATTTGAAGGCAAATTTTATTTGAAAGCAAATTTTATTTGAAAGCAAATTTTAGTTGAAGCCAAATTTTATTCGAAATCCTAGCTAGAGAGAAATTTGATTTTATTCCAGATTTAAGTCGGTTTTATCCGGAGCCAAGTTTTATTTGAAACCGCATTTTATTTGGAGCCAAATTTTATTTGGAGTCAAATTTTATTTGGAGTCAAATTTTATTTGGAGTCAAATTTCATTTGGAGTCAAATTTCATTTGGAGTCAAATTTTATTTGGAGTCAAATTTCATTTGGAACCAAATTTTATTTTCAACCACATTTTTTTATATTTGCAACCACATTTTATTTTGAACCTTCTTTTTAGATCTAAATAAATTTTCTGAATTTAATAATTTATACTCAACGCAGATCTAAATTTACTTACATTAGTTTTCCTGGACATGTTTGTTTGCTAAATTACATCTTGTTTAGTTGAATTAAATTTTAGTGTTTAAAATGATCCAGTAAACTAGAAGCATTTGATTGAAATAAAAGTTGCAGAGTATAATAGATAATATTTTAAATAAAGTTCACGAAGTGAGATACCCCAGTGTACAATTCTTCAAGTAGTTTCAGTACTTTTACGTCAGACAAGAAAGTTTGTAATCCTCTCAGCTCAATATTGTCATTGAGACTCTTGCACAGAAAAGTATACTTTTTCCTTACGTAGCAATCTCTCTGCAAAGTTTAAAACAATTATTACCTAGTCTTGTATTTAATTAAATAACTGGAAAATCCACAGCCATCTTTAATAACAAAATCTTCAACTTCTCTTTTGATTAAAAGAAAGTACCTTTAGATATCTGCCTCAAGATACATTTTCTACACTCTTTATATTTACTTGCTTAAACATTGCTTCCAATATTCGTTTTTAGAACTCGAATTTGATTAAACAAATTCTTTGAGATCTCGAAGAATTCTTTCCTTTGAGAAATTTACATCAGGAAATTCACGTTTGGAATTTCACGTTTGGAAATTCACGTTTAGAAATTTAGGTATTAGGTAATTTTATCATCAATGAAAACTAGAATCAAATGAAAAAATCCAATCGAGCAAATAAATTAATTAAAAAAATGAATCACTGAAAAATCGAATTCGGAAAATATGTTCAAAAGTACAGAATAATGTACACAAAAACCTTGAAATGGAATATTCAAAAGGTTGGATATTTAAAACCCCGATATAAAATATTGAAATGTTTGGGAAATATTAAAAAAAGACGAGAAATATTCATTATTATAAAAATTCCTATTTTTCGGTTTGCTGTCTGTCGTTCATAATCTGGTGATATTTGAAAAGAGAATAAACTGCAATTTCTATTACAGAATATCTGGCTTTTAAAAAAAAATACGCGCATAATGTCCATTTTCATTCATCTGATTTTTTTCAGGAATCATTAGAAAGCGTTTTACGGTCATCGAGCATTGAATGCTGATCGAACACGAAAACTACTCGATTTCCCGATATTTGGCTTTGAAATATTTACCCGAGTCATCGGTGTATACGCAGGCAGGGTGCACAAATCTCAGCGAATCCTGGAAACCGATGCTGATGCAAAAACGAGGGAAATGGAAGAAGCGAGGGAAAAAGAAGCAACATATTTATTCAGAACGAGTGTACTCTCTCCCTCTCTCTTTTCATTCAAAGAGAGAGAAGGAAATCGCTTTCTACGGCTTCGATCCTAGTATTTCGCTAACATGAAGAAGCTTAAAAATTCTCTTTGCCATTGCCGAAAAGCCCAGTTGCAGTCAATGAAAAAAGGCAAAGAAAAGTGCCTCGATACCTGACGCTCGGATGGATAAGCAGTACAACGCGGTCAGCGTGCATATTATATTTTTAATTTATAATTATGTAACGCTATAAATACACCTCTGGAGCCAAAGTGAAAATGTGCTTTTATACGATCAGTCTTCTTTTTTGTTTCTCTGTTTAATGGGAAAATTTCATTATGAAAAGTCCAGTGAAAAACTTCACAGAGATTCAGTATGAGGAGACTTGTGTTAACACAAAAAACTCACTCGTCACGGTTAATTGCGACTCTTTTTATCTAAATTTTGGAAATATTTTTAACACTTGGATCCAATGTTTGATAACAAAGGGATTTAATCTTCGTTTACGTAAAGACATTTACTTTATAGTCGAAATAATCTAATTTTCGAGACTTGGTTTATTACATTTTAATTTATGTTATTATATTTATTTAATGTTATTATATTTATTTAATATTATTATTATTACAATTTTAGAAACTAAAATACAAAGATCCGCAGATATCGCAAATTTATTTTAATTGCTTTATTGATCATTCCGTGAAAAGTATTTTTGGCAAAAATCTGGCAAAGTATTTTAGAGGCGAGAAATGTGAAACATTGAGAAGATAATGTTTTATGACCAGCTTATCTTGCTGCATAAAAAAAGATTGCTGAAATAGTAAGCAGATAATGTTCTTAGTTGAGATTAAAATAATCATGTAGAGGGATTATTTCGAAAGCTCGCTAATAAAAAACTGATTATAAAGTCACACAAGAATCATTTTCGATCTGAATATCATGAACATTTACCCAATAGGGAATCCTTTTATTGGACATTATGTACCAGCTGAAATTTTCAATGGAATATTGAATATGCAATGTATTTAAAGTACTCTTCGATTTTCCTCTCATTGGATAATCAGCTAAATCATTCATCGAGACTTGACTTCGATATAAAAGCACATATCACGAGCTATAATGAGCTCCTCAATATTCATTCTTTCCTTAGGCAACTTTCAATAATTCAGAAAAATCACACATTTTATAATCCACCAATTGAGGCGAAATTTTAGATATTTCTTCCATCAAATCTTTTACGAAATTAAACCCGAAAATTTGTCTCCTTTTTTGTTTTGGCACTGTTTTGAATTTATGTGTTTGCAAATTTGCATGATTCTGAATATTTGTGACTTTAAACAATATTTGATGAAATATAACTTGGGCGGAAGCAGTTTCACTTTTGACTTTATGAATGAATATAATCAAAGTTAAAACTATTCTGAAACATAACATAAATGATGATTTGGACGAAATCTGTCGAGCAATGGAGAAGTTGACAATTTCCAAAGTCCAAGTGGCAGCATCAGCAGCATCGACTTTGACAAGGTCAACATCACCTTGGACAACACTGTTAAGTAACTTGTACAATCATATCCAGGAACAAGACGATAAGTGGGACAAAGAAATTGAAGAAGTGACTAGGAAATGGGAAACATTCCAAAAAAGGTGGCAACCAATCTCTGCAATTATTAATTTTTACAAAGACTTGTTGACGACTGTTCCGACCGAAACAGGGAACACCAGTACAGTTATGGAAAGAATGGAAAATAACGAGGATCAACAGGTTCAAGAGGATCAGCAGATTCAAGAGGATCAGCAGCAGATTCAAGAGGATCAGCAGCAGATTCAAGAAGATCAGCAGCAGAATTTTGTAAAATGCATTTTGTTTTATGTTAATTAACTGAAATTTGGATTTTTTTTAAGTAAATGATGCAAGTTTGAATATTTGTAAAGTGAGTGGTTATTTGGAAAAATAAGTTGTAATATTATGGCTTTTGAGGGTTAAATGACGTTAAGGGTGAGGTCAGAAGTTGAACCGCAATGTCGCTTTCAACTCTGCGATTAACTTTGTGAAACGACGGGATCGTAAACGGCGTGCGAAGCGAAAGACCGAGTCGCTGAGGATCGCTGAAATACACTGGAGGAAAAGGCACAATTGGATTGCAAAGTTGTAAAAATTACGACCTATAAACATGTGCGTGAAATTAATCTATTACTTGAGAAAAAGTGTAATGTTCTCGACTTTTACTGCAAATATTGTTTTGCTAAAAAACTTTAAAAACATCTACTACCTACTCTTTTTACGAGTTGTATGTGTACTACTCTCCTCGAGATCATCATCGTCTCGATCAATCAATATTTTATGAGATTGAAATGTACTCTATTAATTTTTCAAATGTTTATTCTTTTGTCGGAAAATGTACGATTAGCGCTTTTTTCTAAAACCTAGAAAATTATGTTTTTTTATAAAACTTTTTTTAAAACAACTATTTTCAAACAACGATTTTTTAAAAGAAACTGTCTTTAATCCAACTATCTTTTTTAAAGAAATCTTTTTTTCTGATTTAAAAACTTGAGTTTCGAAAAAATCTGATTATAAAAGATTGAAGACATTAGGTGCAATTAATTAATTTCTGTGCCTTATTTTGCAAAGCGAGGGACTTTTTAGTTGAAACGATTAGCATCTGCTGACAAGATAAAATGCGAAATGCCTTTGCTTTTAAACAAATCAGACCTCTTTGGCTGTAGTGGAAAATTTGTTTCGTGAAAATGGACTTTACTGTGTAGCTTCGAGATGAATGTCAGACAAATTCAGTTTAGCCAAAACATTTCTTGCTGTTGAAAAAGTAGAAAAATAGCAATTCTCTTTCTCTGCTTTAGCAAAGTGACTGTCGCCAAGTTAATTTAATTTTTCCACTTTTCTCGATTTGGCTTGACCTAAACTAATATTCAAAGGTCCTCTCCTCCTAAATGGGATCAAAAATAATTCACCTCTTTCGAGTCGAGTGTTCTTTTTTATTTTCTAAAATACTGCCCGCTACGGAAAAGATATAAAAGATCTTCTCTCTTTTTTTTTAAACAAGAGTTATAAAAAAGCTTCTATCTCGTTTTAAATACAAGCTATAAAAACGCTTTTAAATCTTTGTTATTCAGAAACTTTAGATATCAGAGTTTTTATTTAGATGAGTCTTTATTACGTTTGTTAAGAAAAATTAGGTTTTGTTAGGTTTTTGAAAATTTGAATTGTTGAAATGTTAAATTATTGCACTTTTTCAAGTAATCGAACATAATTATTCCCGAATACATTTAAGTTTAACTTTGAATCCATTCTCTGTAACTTGACGAATAACTTTATTTTTTAACGAAAGAATGTAAAAAATACTAAAGTTGTAATTTTTTTATAAAATGTGTTGAATTTCGATAAACTCGATTTTAATTTATTCAGACAAATGTGGTGTTTCAATTCGAAAGTCTGTTTCACGTGAAGATCAAAGAATTCAGAGTAGATAGAATCAAAATTTTAAATACGAGTTACTTTTAAATTGGTCGAATGTTTAATTTGCTTTTATATTGACAAAGCTATTAAAATGTTACCTTTTGACATAAAATTCTTTGACGTTTAGTTTTAATTGTATACAATTTAGAACAAAAGGTACGAACAAAAGGTGCGTAATCAACAGAAAAATTAAGTAGTTCGATAGTAAAAAGAACATAATCACAATTTTTAATTTGAAACTTTTTTAAATATAATAAACTACTTCAATAACGACACGTTCGTATTATAAAGTATGTAATTATAAAAAACGTTCAAGAAGAAAAATGGGGATAAAAGTAAAAATTAAAGTAAAAATTAAAGTAAAAATTAAAGTAAAAATAAATATAAAAATAAGAATAAATGTAAAATAAGAATAAATGTAAAATAAGAATAAATGTAAAATAAGAATAAATGTAAAATAAGAATAAATTTAAAATAAGAATAAATTTAAAATAAGAATAAATGTAAAAATAAGAATGTAGTTTAAAAAAAAAGTTTGTCTGTTAAAATTAATTTTGTTTAAAACTTTAAAACACGAGTTATTAGAGTAAATTAAAAAACCGAAAGTGTAATTAATTTGTAATTGAAATAAAACTTTAGTCACGCGACAACTTTTAGTATATTCAGAAGTTAACAAATGTCTATTAAAATCTGCTTCATCACATAATTAAACTTTGACGTTTAATCACAAATGTTTGGAAAAAACGCTGAAATGAAGAGAAAGGAAATGTGGATATAAACTTTTGTTTGGATAACAATGGACCAAAGAGGAGAGAAAGGATAGAATTCCAAACTTATTTTTTAACAGAGAAGACAGATTTTATTTTTTAAAACTTTGAAACTGTCCAGTAAAACAATATGTGATTGCGGAAAAAATTGAAACGAACCCCTGAATTGTGCGCCAGAAATGCGTTAATTAGCGACGGAGAATTGGCATAATTCCATTATCTCTTCGATTGACGTTGCATTTCCAAGCTCAATGAAAATTTAGGCATTATTGTCCGAAACATTGCCAAACCGACCAATTTGTGCTTCAAGCTTTCTCTTAATAATATCTTAAGGATCTTACTATTTTTATTTCTATTTACTATTTTTATTTTATGTATTTTTATTCATTTCATTTCAATAAATCCAACAGTCATAAGACCAATTACAGGATTCGATTTAATAATAATTTTGATTAATTAATTTCAATTATTTGTAATTTCAAGTTTAATAATTCAGTTTTAATTTTTCATTAATTTACATGAGCTCGCAGAACTGGTTGAATCTTGATTAATTCAATTAATTTGATTTCAGGAAATTAGATTTGATGTGGGAGATTGATGAGCGAGTCCTTTTGAAAAGTAGGAAGTGGAGATGAAATATTGCAGAAATTGAAAACTTCTTGACTGTCTGGAGTTAGTAAAAGTCAAACAAGTATAGAGGATTCCATAAAGTTGTAATTTCAGCAGCTTTCCTTTCTTCGTGTGAAGATACAAAAGGCACTGAAATTTAGCGTTCCTTGAAGCTTTCTGCGAGTGTTCTCAATTCTAAGAGCGGTCTCTTTTGTTCGGCTTTAAACCAGAATGAAACGAAAAGAAACACTTTGTCTCTTTCCGATTTCTCCCAAGGGGAGTTCCCGATTCGCCCCTCAAGGAATTCCTTGGTTTTTTCAAGAGAGCAGACTGCGTCGCGACAGTACATAAAGTCCTCGAATCCGTTCGATAACGCTGCAGCGATATCTCAAATACTTCTATACACAAGTGTGTACGTGTTTGAGAAATCTCCAGTTGTAAATGTGAAATTGTACGTGCTGTTGGAACTCATTCGTCATTGTTTTACCCAGAGTCGGCGGTTACAGGACTGCATCAAGCCCCGCATTTCCCAAAAGGACAGCACGACAAGACCCCTATAATCGAATTGTCGAGCCAGCCAATTTCCACCCTACTCAGAAAAACCATAATAATACTTCCAAAACGTCACAATAACATGTAAATAACAAAGTTCTATTTTGTTAATTAATTTCAAAGTTGAAAAAAAGCGTTTTTTTCCACTCAGGCCTTTAATCAAAAAAGTTTTAACACGGAAATATATTTTATCACCAATTTCAACAATCAGTTTCACAAAGTTGGAACAAAATTGTAAAAAATCTGGGAGATTGATAAAACAGCGAAAAATGGTTAATAACAGAACTGCAGAAATGATCACGAATGGAAAAAATAATTAAAATGATAAATGTCTTCTTTATGAAAAATATTCTTGAGTAAAATATTCATGAGTAAAATTGAGAAAACATTTTAAAGTGAAAAAAGAACGTAAAAAATGACAAAAGAAAAACAAAAGAAAAGGAAAAATAAAAGAAAAGGAAAAATAAAAGAAAAGGAAAAAGAAAAGAAAAGGAAAAAGAAAAGAAAAGGAAAAAGAAAAGAAAAGGAAAAAGAAAAGAGAAAAAAAGGAAAAAGAGAAAAGAGTAAAGAGAAAAAAAATTAGAGAAAAATTGATAGGAAACAGATTGTAAAATAGAGCTACAAAGTACGACGAAAATAAAGTAGTAGAAAAATATAAAGTGCCTACAAGGATAAACATGTAAGAATAAAAATATAATAAAACAAAAAGTACGAAAAACATCTTAAACTGAAAGAACAAAGCAGAGAATGAACTTCGCAAAACGAAGTAAAACGGAAAAACGACTCTTGAAACAAAACCAAAAAGCCAAAGAATGGGAAAACATCCTCACGGTGAAAAAATATCTCAAGACAACTAGAAACGATAAATTATAAAATGGATAAAACGAATCAAAAACTAAATAAAACAAATTAAAAAAAAAAAATTGAAAATCGTCACGATTACAATGCTTCCTCTAGCAAAACAGGAAAATAAAATTTTTGTAGGCCAACTAAATAAAAATACAATTCAAATTCAAGAAAAAGCAAATTAAAACCGCAAATCGAAATAATTTAAAAATATTATTTAAAATAATTTTCCAAAAAATTACAAAAGAAAAAAAAATTTTCTTTGCGAAAAAGCAGTGGGCAGAAATTCTTTTTGATCTTTACAGAAATAAAGATTAATTTAAAGATTAAAGGACCGGATTTAAATGCACTTAAGTATTGAAATTCAGTTTAATGAGCTGAAAATTTCTTTTTTTTCTTCCTTTTTTGATCAGAAGAATAATAAAGACGATTTTTCTTCGATGGATCCAATTTCCTTGAGCCGTCTTGTGAAAATAAAAGAGGAAACCGAGAAGAATTTTTCCTCTCGGCATTTGACTTGGTTTGACTGCAAGAAATTTCCACTAAGCGAAACTTTTTCTCATTCGCACGCGCTACCCTAGGAAAATTCAAACTTTATCTTACATCTCCGAATTTCTTTTTTTAATCTTTCTTTTTGCTACACGACCTTTCACTTAGAAAACTCTTTTTCAAGAAGAGCATTCACGACATTGACCGGAGTGAATAAAAAGACGGACCTGGACTCGAAAAGCTCATGCTCGTCAAGCAAGCTCGAGGAACTTTGAGTCTGAGTTCTCTCAGTTAAAAATGGCTTTGACGATGAAAAGCTCTACTGACCCTCAGTTCGAAAGGTTCACGAGTTATGATCAAAAAGACTGAAAAGAGAGGTCGAGTTAAGTGACAAGATGAGGTTCGATTCATCGTTAATTTGCAATTTCTCTTTTGCAATTAACGTATATTTTCAGCTAATTTATTAATGTTGCACAAATTAGATAATGCTAAAATACTAAAATACTGAAATTACGTAAAGTAAAACAAAACTTAGGGTTATTCGTAAAATTAAAAAATACTCATAAAAAAAATACTCGTAAAAAAATACTCGTAAAAAAATACTCGTAGTTTTTTGAAATATTCGTAAAAAATACTCGTAGCTTTTTAAATAATTGTAAAACATTTTTTTAAAACACTTTTTGTCTTTTTTGGGACTCTTTTTTTTTAATTCTACGTGTTTAAAAGCATGCAATTTAAAGCAGCGTTTTAAATGTGGAGGTGTAAATATTTTTTAAGTAATGTTTATTTTGTGTGAATTGAGAAAAAGGTGCTGTTGTGATTTAAAATAGTACATACTTTTTTGTGTTTTTTAGCAGATGTTTGTTCGAAACGACCATGGAGGTCTTTTTGAAGACCGAAAGTCTCTTTTGTGGAGTCGTTTTATATTGAAATTTGCCGAGAGCTACGACATTTAATCTTGGGAACGTCTAAAGAGAGATTCAGTGGAATCGTGCCAGTAACGTGCGACAAATGCCCCTGGCGATCTGCAACTAAAGAGCAGATCTGCGAAACGACGAATGAGAAACATCTGTGGTTTGGGCACTTCATTATCCCAATTGACGTTCCATCACTTCTGAAATATCTTCTGAAAGACCTATTGTCATGTCGTGTGTCATATTTTCAATCTCAGACAGACCTTTCGACAATCCTGGCATTTTTCATTTATCGATTCGTCTCGTTATTTTACTTGAAATCTAAACTTGTATTTAAGAATCAAACTTTTAATTAATCTTTTACGTCGATTCTTGCCTGTTTTGGTAATTAACTTATTTTGTCTGAAAAATTGAAAACTGAAAATTGTTTGGAAAATTTGAAAACTGAAAATTGTTTGGAAAATTCGAAAACTGAAAATTGTTTGGAAAATTTGAAAACTGAAAGTCGTTTGCAAAAATTTGAATAACTTATTTTGTATTTACAAAGTTTCTTTAATTAGTGATTTAAATTTTCCTAGAATTTTTGAAGTCAAACTTTGTTTAAATTATTTTTTACTAACGAAAGTAGAATATTTTGGTTTTAGTTCTGTTACAATTGTCATCTTAATTGAATTTAAATTATATTTTAATTATTCCATTCATTTTTATTGCTTCCTCATAGGGAAGCCTTGTAATCGTGTTAAGTCATTTTTTATTTTTATCTATTTTTTCCAATTTCTACGTACCTTCTATATTCTTTATTTTTTTTTAAATTGTAAATTGTTCAATACTTGCAAATTTAGATGCCCCAGTTTGTGAATTCACATTCATTTAAATTTGGGAGCTTCTAAATTTAATAAATCCAATTTTCAATGACTCTCAATGTGATATATTCAAATTTAGAAGCTATAAATTTAAATAAGATACAAATTTGGATATGTGCAAAATTGCAATGATTTTAATTTTAAATTTAGGAGTCATATACGTACGATTTCAATTCCACGAATGTTAATATTAATTTTAATGATAGAGTAATATGAATTTTGATGATAACGAAATAATAATAAATATTATCATAAATATTTATTTAAAATAAATATTATTATAAATATTATTTATTTCAAATAATATTAATCGTAACGATACATAATCTCTAACGGTACAAATGATTAAATAATTTATAATTATAAGAATAGTAATACAAATAATATAAATTGCTTTCGAAAAAGTTGAAAGCTCGAGTTTGAGTCTGCATTAGAAACAAGTTTAGCTTTTTCTTAAAATACCGGTAAGAATTTGAGATTATCGAGTGAGTAAAGATTACAATTTTGTTGGAAGACCTTAACTCACTTATCTATCTTGGAGTCGTTTTAAGGATTCTTTTCCCCAGTAGTATTTTTCTCGATTCGTAAGTTGGATGAAACTAATAGATTCTGATTTCCAGTCGCGTACCACTGTGACACGAGCAATTTTTCGATTACGCGAGCGTAACTTTCACGTCGTATTCATTCCCATAGCCTGAGATAGGGTCGCGATGAAAAAACCTCATTGTCCCATGAATACCTCCGAAACGCTTTAGGAATTCGCTTTTCAACGTTTAGAAAAAATATCCCTTTCTGTTAATCTTTTGTTTCTTCCTCCCTTTTGTTTTACTTTTAATTTCTAATAGTTCTCTCGCTTTCTGAATTTATGGCTAATCGGATTCTGAATTTGCTTTACTTTTTACTTTTTCTTATTTCTTTGCGAATGTATTCTATTTACAATTTTTAATCTTTCTTTTCTACTTTTTTTATGCTTTTCTTCTTGTATTTTTATTCTTCTTTTCTTTTTGCATTTTTATTCTTCTTTTTTACTTTATTTTTATTCTTCTTTTTTACTTTATTTTTATTCTTTTTTACTTTATTTTTATTCTTCTTTTTTACTTTATTTTTATTCTTTTTTACTTTATTTTTATTCCTATTTTTTACTCCATTTTTACTCCTCCTTTTTACTTCATTTTTATTCCTCGTTTTTACTCCACTTTTATTCCTCTAGATTTATTCCCTTAATTTTATTCCTCTAGTTTCAGTTCTCTATTTTCACCTCTGGTATTAATTTATCATTTCTGTAAAATGTGTGTAAATTTGTTATCTCTTTGTATTAATTATTTTTCCTGCCGACTCCAATATCAAGAGCGATTCTTTTTTGCGAGAATTGTGTTTGAACGTAGCCTTGTCAGAATTCCGTTCGTACATTTAAAAATTTCTTGTGGTAACTGGGTTTTTCTGCAATAACAATCGGCGGTTGAAACAACGAGTGTTCGTGGCTGCAATTAATGGCTTGTGTTTTTTGTCAGCTTCGTTGAAGCATTATGAAACAAAAATAACAATTTAGCTTATCAGGAAACAGTTGTTCGTTTGAAAAAAAGTATTTCCAGTGTAGAATAATTTGTGAAAAATCGTAGCTGTAAGTCAATACACTGATATCATTGTTCTACAAATTGTCCTTTGTAAAGAAACAAATCCATTATTGTGTAGAGATGAAGCGCCGAACGATTCCATTTTCTCGTCTGTCATCTGAAATTTAAATGACACTCTGCCTAACGGTATCTCCAAAAACGTGGCTTTTTTTAACGCAAACGCACGTAACGAGAAATATTCAAGCCGCGGGCTGTCCACTTTCCATCCGGAATCTCGTTTCTCCCGCATATTTTCAGTTTTTTCATCTTCTTCCACTTCCTTTTTCACCCCTGCTTTTTTCGCACTTTTCGTCCAAGTCAAGTCAAAATTTAGAGGATTTTTTGTTTTTCAGAAGAAATCCTGTGAAAGCGTCGCAAATGTGTAGATTTGAACTTGAAAAAAGAGCTTCTGCAAGAAAGGATAAAGATAAATATTAAAGATAAATAAATAAATAAATATTATTGAAGCACAAAATTGATAATTTCAAGAACGAATTGAGATGATTTGATGTAAAGAGACATGATTCGGTGAATTCAATCAGGAGTTGGATAATTCGAAATAATAATTCGAAAATTATTTTACATTTCCAAGCATCAGATTGGAAAAAAGTGTTCTAAAACCCTCAAACATTCCTGAAGGATCGATAAATCAATATTATGCAAATACAAAACGCTATCGTGAATTTATTTCGTGAGCCTATATTTCAATAAATAATAACCTCCCTGGAATGCAGAGTTAAAAACCTTTTCTGGCCATATTTCCATCGATAGAGACGCTTCAATCTATTTTTGCTAGCGAGTTGATGCCACTCGTCGTTGATAATCAAATTGTGTTACCTATCGATATCGAAGGAAAAATAGATCTCGTCCGGAAGCTGAGCGACTCTCTGTCACACTCGAGGCTCAGGGAAAATCCCCTTCACGAGATTTTCGCGCTTTCCAGGCGGGGAAATTTCTTCTGCGCGGCGAACCGTACATGCTTGAAAGCTTGCCGGTAGCGCTACCGCAAAATTTGCAAACAAATTGCCAATTCTGAGGTGCTGCAAAATCCGTCCGACTTGAACGCATGCGCAAAACTTGACTGCAAAAGTCCAACTACTAATCGTTTCAGAAGTTTCTCAAGACTATTCTCCCTCTCGACTTTTGCTCCCAACTTTTCGAGATTCAAGTGGGCGCTCAGGTTTCCGTTACGTCTAGTCCTATTACCGAGTAATGGACTTTTTAAAAGTGTTACTTCCTTCACTCAGATTCTGCTTTTTTGGATTTAGAACTAGAAAGTCATCATCTGGAGGATCATTGGAAAATAACGCAGATACTGCAAAAGATCATCAATTTTTTACAGCATTCTTGAGTCATTCATTTTGTTATGTTACGTGTTTTAAATAATCTGTCATGTTTTAAATTATAAGTCATTTTTGAAATTATCAGTCACGTTTTAAATTATAAGACATCTTTGAAATTATCAGTCACGCTTTAAATTATAAGACATCTTTGAAATTATCAGTCACGCTTTAAATTATAAGACATCTTTGAAACTATCAGTCATCTTTGAAATTATCAGTCATTTTTTAAATTGAAATCTTTGAAATGATCAGTCACGGTTGAAATTTTAAATCATTGAAATTGTCAGTCACGTTTGAAACGATTTTACAGAATGGATTATAATTTTCGTTTTGTTTCAGTTTACGGGAGTGAATGATGAGGAAAGGACGGTTAATTCTGGAGAACTGTCGCTAAACGTTTGTCTTTTGGAGACGTCAATTGAAATCAAGCACTTGATTACTTAGCGATTAATGACCCTTTTGAGTTTTATTCACTGACTTTGGTCAAGAGGAAGGCTAACTGTGTCCGAGGGGATAGACATCTGGCATGTTGGTGCCTTCAAAGGGAGAAAATAGAGAAAGACATTGGTGAAAGGGTGGAGATCGAAAGTAGGAGATACTTTGCTGATGTCACCAGCAATTCCTACGTCGTTGCGAGTACAGTGCACATCTTGCAGTTTCGTTTTTTGCTTCGTTTTCCACTTCTTTTCGCTCACGTTGAACTCAGAATTATACACAAACTCAAATGGATTTCTACATGTGCACACTATTGCAGAAAATACACATCGGAAAGAATACAGAGAATGATAGAGATGAAGATAGAGACCCTAACGCTCCCAACATCCTCTTTCAGTTCCACCCATTGACGAGTCCGTCTTTATCTTCCTTTCTTTTTTAACAGTGCACCCTTAACTTCTTCCCCAATCCTCAGACCCTTTCTACTCCTTTTTATATTCTTTTTCCCCTTTTTTCTCTTTTTTCTCTTTTTTCTCTTTTTTCTCTTTTTTTCTCTTTTTTTCTCTTTCTTTCTCTTTCTTTTCTGGCTTTCTTTTTTAGCTTTCTTTTTTAGTTTTCTTGCATAGCTTTCCTTTTAGCTTTCTTTTTTAGCATTCTTTTTTCTCTCGTTCTCTTTTTTTGTTTTTTTTTTAGCTATCTTTTTTAGCATTCTTTTTTCTCGTTCTCTTTTTTTGTTTTCTTTTTTAGCTATCTTTTTTAGCATTCTTTTTTCTCTCGTTCTCTTTTTTTGTTTTCTTTTTTAGCTTTCCTTTTAGCTTTCTTTTTGAGCTTTCTTTTTTAGCATTCTTTTTTCTCTCGTTCTCTTTTTTTGTTTTCTTTTTTAGCTTTCCTTTTAGCTTTCTTCTTTAGCATTCTTTTTTCTCCAGTTATCTTTTTTTGTTTTCTTTTTTAGCTTTCTTTTTTCTCTCTTTCTCTTTTTCAGTTTTCTTTTTTCTCTTTTCCTTTTTCTCTTTTTTTCCTTTTTCTCTTTTTTTCCTTTTTAGCTTCAACCCTCTCTTCCCTTTTCACCCTTGTATATTGATTATATAAGCGACTGAATATACTAACTGTACTAAAAACATCCACACCTCACCCTCTTTTCTATAAACAACCCCTTGGTACCTCAACCTGGTCACGAGAGTATGCACTATTAACGATAGAGATCTCGGAAAAGAAGCTTACTTCACCACTGACCCTTTGTTCATGTTCTTATTATGTTATAAATTTTGCCTTTATCAGATGAAACCATGACACTGTCAATTTTTCCTCGTTTTAACCTTTTTCGTTTCTTTATATGTAGAGTAATTGAATATTCTCCAAGTTTTTAGTTTCAAGGATCTTCTTCTCTTTTAAGAATTCTTTCTACGATCTTCTTTGCTCAATCAAAGATTCACAAAAGGTTGGATCAATTTTAGAAGATTGATAAATATTAACAGAATCTCAGAATAGTTCGTGAAACTTTAATCGCGAGAATCTTAAAGATTACTTGAATTTTAAAGAAGTGGAATTTTAAAAGATTACTGGAATTTTGATATTGGAATTTATTTTCGAAGATCTTTAAAGGTTGATAGTACATTGGGAGATTTTTTAAATCTCGACGGATTCAATGTTTAATGAAGATTACTAGATTTTTAGGATTCTGGGTGAATTTGAGTAAAGACTCTGGTAGAGATTTTGGAAAAAATTCTTGAAGAGTTTTTAGTAGAATCTTGGACAGATTTTAGTAAATATTTTGTTAAAGATTTTGGCGAAGATTTAGCGAACATTCTGGAAGAGATTTTAATAAAGATTCGGGAAGATATTTTAGTAATGAATCTGGAAGAGATTTTAGTAAAGTTTCTGGTAAAAACTCTTGTGCAAATTCCGAAAGAGATTTGTGTAAAGATTCTAGTCCGAATTCTGAAAGAGATTTTAGTAAATTCTGATAAAAATTCTGGAAGATATTTTAGTAGATTTGGATGAATATTCTGGAGGAGATTTTAGTAGATTTTGATAAAAATTCTGAAAGAGATTTTAGTTAAGATTCTAGTCAATATTTTGAAGATTTTATTAGATCCTGTTGAAAATTTTGGAAGAGATTTCAGAAAAAATGCCAGTATAGCTTCTTTCCCGAAAAAATCCCGAAACCTGTTCCATAACAATATTCATCTCTATCAGATTATAAAAAGAAAATCTCATTTTTTTTGAAATGAAAAAAGTTTGAATCTTTAGAAACGTTGCCACTGATACGGAAATGTGAAAGTTACACCCTCGTGATGTTTTGGTTTTAATGATTTATTCTCGAGAGGGAAAAATATCAGTGTCAGAGAGATATATATTTTTTATTCTTCTTTTTAGATTTGTGGATTTTGACTGGGGTTCAAGGTAACGAGGGTAGATCTCTATCCGGCAGGAAGAAGGGAAATTCTGCGAGTTATTCCGGACAGTAAGGGTAGATGAGAGGACTTCTGACTGACGGACAGACACGTTCAGAAGCAGTATTGTTACACTGGTAGTCGAAGGGAAAGTTGCGAATTTCGCCTCCCGGATATACGTCACTCAAAAACCAAGACCCAGAGAAAATATTGGACAGGGTTTCACTATCCTGTACCCTTCGACGAGACTTACTGTCTCTGTTAATTTATGTTAATTTATCGTTCTATTGCTCCTTGTCACTCACAACTGCTCATTAAATGCTAAAGTCACTCCCCGACTCTCTAAGAAACGAAAAATGTTTTCGTACTCATTTTGCTGAAAGAACATTCAGTGTTAATGCTGCGAAGGTTGGATGCTAAAAATGCAAATTTGAATACAATTTTCTGTATTCATAACAGGAAATGTGAAATATTTCCATTAATCGTTTGCTCTTTCGGTTCAAACTATTAAGCTTCGGTTCAAAGCAATTATGATTTGAATGATGTCAATGTTTTAACCCTGAGATATTTCATCTTTATCACAATGAGAGTGAACAAATTAAACGAAAATACAATTAATCATGTATTTCAGATTATTTACGTTTTTAATGTTCGCAAGGCCATTTTTAATCGTAACTCTCTAGTTATTAGTTCTCTCTAAAATTTTCCAAATTTTGTTTCTGCAGATAAAGTATTTATCTGTACTGATAAATGCCAGTATATAAATGACTTGATGTTATTCTTCAAGTTTCTTTTATAAGTTAATGTTTTAAATTAACAAGTAAGATCTAAGTAAGATCTATCTATCTAAGTAAGATCTAACAATTTTTTATTTTTCTTATTTACTTGAATGTTGAAAAATGTAGAAACTAAAAATTGTTAGAAATACAAAAGTTTTTAAATTTAATCTCGAAATTCAAAGTAGATTCTCTTAATCTCGGATTAATTTTGATTAAAATCTTAACGTCTGACCTGAAGAGAATTCACTTAATTAAAAAATATTTCTGCTAAACTTGAGGAAAGTTAAATGACAAAGAAAAACTGACTAAGAGATACAAGAAGTTACAAATTTAGAGTAAAGTCAGATATCGTGGGTAAAAGGGAAGTCGAGAACTATCGAAGCAGGTGACCCGTGTTAAGTTCAAAGATGCTCCTTCCTGAATTCCACCTTATAACGACGAGAGTAGAACACATTTATTGACGTGGAATTTAGATAAAAAGAGAAGACTCTCTTTGACTTCAGACTATCTGGAAAAGGAATTTTTCTAAGACCCAATTATACTCACAATTAAACAAATTAAATTTAAATTACAAATTGCTACCAAACTACTAAAAAATCTCCAAATTTATATTTTCAAAAATTGTGCATGCTTTTGCTTCCTCATAGGGAAGCATTGTTAATATTATTATAATATAACTATTATAATATAATTATTATAATATAACTATTATAATATAATTATTATAATATAATTATTATAGTATAATTATTTTAATATAATTATTATAATATAATAATATTTACTAAATTTCTAACCTGTTAAAAAAGTTTAAATTATTTTAAATTAATACTCTCAAGTTTTATCATATTTTCGTTAACTTGAGATTTTCTGGATTTTATTTTTACACCTGAGATTTTCTAAATTTGTATTTTAACAGGATTTATGAAACTTTAAAAAACGAGTGGATTTTAAATAATGCGTTTTTTTAAAATGTCGATATAAAATTTTATTGAATTCAATATTTCCAAATTCAAAACTTTTCAATTAAAAGCTAAAAGCACTAAGGTTCGAAAGCATTCAATTTGTGAGCAATCAAACTTGAAAAGTTAGAACAATCAAATCTGTCAGTATTTGATTTCATAAGCAAAAGTCTCATATATTCAATCTCAACAGCGTTTCAAGTGCTTCAATTTGGAATTCATTTAATTTTAAAATCAACACTAGAAAATCTAGGCTGAGTATCAATTACTTATAATAAAAAAAAAATCCAGCTCTCTTTTAATTTCGGTACTACTATTCGAAATATAAATACAGATGTTTATAAATATTTACTTTTAGCAGCTATTGAAATGAATGTTGAAATAAATCTTCAAATTGAAATAAGCTTTGAAATTAGTATTGAAATTAGTATTGAAATTAGTATTGAAATTAGTATTGAAATTAAAATTTAAATTAAAATTTAAATTAATATTGAAATTAGCATTGAAATTAGTATTGAAATTAGTATTGAAATTAGTATAGAAATTAGTATTAAAATAAGTATTGAAATAACTGTTGAAATAAATATTGAAATAAATATTGAAATAAATATTGAAATAACTGTTGAAATAACTGTTGAAATAAATATTGAAATAACTGTTGAAATAAATATTGAAATAACTATTGAAATAAATATCGAAATAAATACTAAAATAAATTTGTTTCAGGGTTCAAAGACATAATTTTAAAACTACCAAGGCTTCGTTCGACTTTATGTACTTGTTTTCAACGTTTTCTAATCGAAAAGGGAAGAAGAAACGTGCTTCGTAAGGTTGTATCATCATGAAAATGTTTTCCTTTGATGCAAAAATTACCTTTGACTCGGAAACACAACACCGTTTTGCTGAATTTACGAGAACTGCCTTTAATGTGGTTTACTCGACCACTAAACGCGGTGCTTTAGAATCACTGATAAATATTGGTATCTTTCAGCGCCAGTTGTTCTTCCTGATAAGAGATTCAGTTTTCAACTCGTACTTGCTAAATCAAGCTTATTCTAAGCTTCCATTCAAATTAAATTCAGCTTCATGAATTTTCTAAAATCCTTTTCTATTTCAAAAACTCACCGTCACTTTATATAATACCCGATCGTTCCCGAGGACGTTAATTTTCATTTTCGGACCTGAAAATGAAATTCTGTCCGAAAATGAAAATTCTCTTCTTCCACTTCTCTTCTTTTTCAATTCGGACTTGAATTTTTAAATAAAAAATAAATTGACTAAATAAATGATCAAGAAGAGAATGTTGAAGATGACCTGAATTTTTAAATAAAAAATAAATTGACTAAATAAATTATCAAGAAGAGAATGTATAATATAAAAATTGTAAGAAAAATATTGAATACATCTTTTTTTGATAATTGAAACTGAAATTTTCAAGTTGAGAAATTAGGGACTGAAATGAGCGTCACGTATTTGATATCCAAACTCCTTCAGTATTTGCCTCTCAAATCACGATTTTCGTAAACTCCTTCTAAATATTATAAGGACGCAGGTATCCACTCGAGTACAGTTTTGCAGACAACACAAGAGTCGATACCCCGACGAAAATGTCCGGAAGTTCAAGAAGTAAACTTCTCTAGGGTCTTCCAAACTCTCTGCCTCACGATCAGCAATCTCCAATTTACGAAACTTAAATTTTCTCTCTCAATTTCCCTTCAACATTTTCTTCGAGAATTTTATTGCAAACATAAATTAATTTCGATTACTATGTGTATTAATTATTAATTAATTTCGATTACTATCTGTATTAATTATTTATTAATTTCGATTACTATCTGTATTAGTTATTAATTAATTTCGATTACTATGTGTATTAATTATTAATTAATTTCGATTACTATGTGTATTAATTATTAATTAATTTCGATCACTATCTGTATTAATTATAATTTAATTTCGACCACTATCTGTATTAATTATTAATTAATTTCGATTACTATCTGTATTAATTAATTTCGATTATTATTTGTAATTTTGTATCGAATTTCTTCAACGTTAGATCATAATTCCATTAATTCCGTATCATCAGTATTTCACTTCTCCAATTTGTGATCATCAATCTTGTATTTCATTTCTCCATTTCGGGATCATCAATTAATTTTGATTTCGAACTCTCTAGATCATCAATTAATTTTGTATTTTAGTTCTATCAGATTTCGTATTCAGTGTTATACCACTAATACTTGGTCATTAATTAATTTTACTGCATCGATTTTTTAATCTTACTTTTTTTTAATTTTATTTCTTTGTTAAGAAAGAAAGTATTCTTTTTTTTTAATCTTATTTCTTTGTTAAGAAAGAAAGTATTCTTTTTTTTTAATCCTATTTCTTTGTTAAGAAAGAAAGTATTCTTTTTTTTCTGATTATTCTTTCCTTATTCTTTTTTTAATAAATTTAGTCTAATCATTTTCTGGGTAAATAACAGAAATGATTTCCATTATCTGAAAAGATATAAATCTTTTGAGTCTCGTAATATTTTAGCGCTCAACGGATTTAGAGGATTTTAAATGTGGGATGAAATTTTCAGTTTGGAGGTTCTATTTTCTCCCTTTGGATATATTCTGTTATGAATATAGACAGCATCCGAGTATTGATTATCCCTTTTTTTGGGTGATTGTTCCTATTTATTAGCATTTTTCGCGTCCTGTGTTGTCACAGGTAGGCAACTTGATTTGCTCGTTTGCCGTTAATGTTTTCGACATACGAGCAAACAAACCCATTGCCTCTGGACACATTTGTTTCGAATTTCGGTAAATTAAACTCGCTTTAAAATTACTTCAAGTAATAACGTTTCGAAATTGCCAACCGAAAGGAACATTCATTCCTGTTCTCTCCAGTGAGCCGAATTTCACAATCAAAATTATTCTTAATTAGGATTTTTAAATTGTAATTGTCTAATTTATTTATTATCATAATGTAATTATCATAATGTAATTATCATAATTTAATCACTCTTTATAATTCTAGTTTTTATTTTTGTACCAATGGGTGTTTACTTGTAAAATAAAATAAAATGATTATTATAATCTAATTGTGATTATAATCTAATTGTGATTATAATTATCTAATTGTTAAAAAATGGAAAATCGTCACGATTAGAAAAAAGAAAAAATGTACATGTTACCAGTTTTTTTTTTTATAAGGAAAAGAGAGGGGAGTCTACCCTATTTTCTTAATCGTTTCTTTGGATTGCGAGGCACGTGGCGTGATTAACGATTACGTTCCTACTTCAATAAAGGGTCAGATTCTCTTTGGAAGTTGGACCTGAAGTTTGAAATTGCCTAATGAGTTGGAAAAATCAAGTCTCCCTTGTCAGGGGAGCCTTTGACGGTCGGCCATGGACACCTAATTAACCATAAAAATAACGAGATTTTTGCGGTCTCGACCGAGACGCGACGGAATCAATAATCGAAAAGGTATAGGGGTTTGATAGTGTAGTGGGAGGATGAAAGCAGCTCAAGGTTCGTTCTGAACTTTGAAAGCTGAAAGCTCGTTTCCTTGGGACAAGGGGAAGTAAGAAAGAAGAGGGAAACCTCGGCCTCAGGGTGCGTCGTCAGATTTGTCTCGTTAAAGTTTGCATTGTGTCCTTAGGACCGATTTTTACTCTCATTATTCACTCCTTTTTTCCCAATCTCCCTAACTTTGTTTCATTCTTCCTCATAGAGAAGTTTAATCAATCTTTTTATTAAATCTAGCTCCCTAATCTCATTTTCCAACTTTGGCGTTTAAAAACCGATTTACTATAAAATTGCTACTCTCTAGTTGTGGCAATTTTCATGATTTTAGCCGTCGATTTGAAAAAAGAATTTAGATCATTTTCTCTTCTTTTTTTCTTTCATTTTTTCTTGCAATTCTTTTTGTTCAATTTCTTCAATTTCTTCATTCGTTTCTTTTTTTTGTTTCTTTTTGTTTCTTTTTGTTTCTTTTTGTTTCTTTTTGCTTCTTTTTGTTCATTCGTTCTTTTTGTTCGATTTTTTCGTTTCAATCTCTTCTCTATTTTCGTTGACTTTTGTCTTGGAGGTTTCCCTGAGTTGCCATTTTGAAGTATCCTTTTATTTTTCTACTCGCGAGTTTTCCTAAAGATGAGAATTTGTTTCAATCTCATTCTGCAAATTTCTTATGTGACTGGCTTTAAGGATTTTGAAGCAAATATTATTTCTGCGAAAATTGAATCTACAGAATGTGTGTATCCTGAATTCCTTAGTCGCTATTCTAAAAGACCCTTAAGCAATATTAGTGTAACATAGTTTAGACGACAAAAGCAGCTTTTGGGGGTCTCATTGATACAATTCTGCAACAAGCTAACAATTGTCATTTAACAAGCTAACAATTGGCATTTAACAAGCTAACAATTGACATTTAATAATCTCTAACAATTGGCATTTCTCTTCCTGTTTCAGCGAGTTCCCCTGAACCACGACAGTGTCCCTATTTGGGAAAATTCACCGTAACCGGTTTGAATCGCAATCAGCGGAACACCAGGGATGGTCGAAGAAGTCACGAGATACTCGGCACTCTGGGTCAAGAGAAGGTCAGACACGCTCAAGAAAGATCCGATGATCGACGCTCCCGTAAACTAGATCTCGAGATCCAGAAAAAACGAGTCAACAATGAGTATTTTTCCCGGGAACGTCTTGGAAGAAGAGTCAGGTCGAGTCGAAGTCACAAACTCGACCAAACCGATCCATCACCCTCTAGATTTGAAAATTATCTTCAAAAACTCAACGCCAAATCCAGAGCAATTCGACGAGCCAAGTACGACGAAATTCCGAAAAATCTAGGGAGTAAAATTGTAAAGCAAGACGACAAGACAAAAGGAATGAATACCCAGTTTGAGAAGAACTTTCTATCGAGACATCGAAAGACGGAAAATTTCGATGTTGACGAGAATGACTTTGCTCAAGGAAGACACTACTGGACGCCGGAATTTGACGAGACGGGAATCCCGAGCATCCTGCAGGTTCAGGATGACTATTTTGGCGACTATCTAGACGAGGAAGATAACGTACCGAAAAGGAGATCATCGCTGCAAAACGACAGGTTATTTACCTACGAGGACCTTTTGCGAATGAAGAGAGATTTGGAAGATGAGGAATATGAAGAGGGTTCTGAAAGGAGAGAGAAGCGAGAGGGGGAGAATCCTAGATGCAATTCGGACGTGACGACTTTGACTGTCGGATGCTCCACTGCAGACAGAATGGAATTTCAAAGCGACTGCGTCGACGATGACGTCGTCACTGGTACTTTTCTTTATTTTTCAATATCAAAATGGAGCAAACTTTGCTGCAAAATTCTTTCTAGATTTTTGTGTGCAATTGATTCTCTTTCCTGATTATCAAATTTGAATCTTTCTGAAAAATTCTCTGCAACTGGAAACAGATTTATTTTCGTTTATTAAGTCTATTTTGAATGGTGGTTTTGTAAAGTTAAAAAAAAGGCAGAAAGTATCATTTTGTAATTTTCATATGGCATGGTTTTTTCGTTTAATATAATTTTTATTTAACAATTTGTATTTAACAATTTTTATCTGACAATTTTTATTTAACAATTTTTATTTAATAATTTTTATTTAACAATTTGTATTTAACAATTTTTATTTGACAATTTTTATTTGACAATTTTTATTTAACAATTTTTATTTAACAATTTGTTTATTTAACAAAAATTGTCACTCAAGGCAATGATGAATGCAATCGTAAAGGTTAATTATTAATTTTTGTTATAATTTTGTAGAATTTTAAATAATAATAATAATAATAATAACAATAATAATAATAATAACAATAATAATAACTATAATAATAATAATCATCATCATCATCATCATTAAAATAATAATAACAATAAATGCATTTTCCCTCTCCAAAACTTGTTTTATAAAATAAAAATAACAAAAATAATTGTAGAATACAATTACGACTTTTCTACAATAAGACCTTTGGTAAATTACGTAAATTATTTTTATAGAAAGGAAAAATTAGTTTTTTATAGTATACAGTTAATGACGTAATTTAAAAAGAGGTAAAAGTGGGTTGATAGTGTTTGACGTAATTTATTAACAAAGCCTTATCAACCTCTTTAATACATTCAAAACTTATATTTGTAGTTTTTTATCTAACGAAACGATTTTCATTTAATATTTCATGACTTAATACATTTTTTCTTGTCATTACATTTTTTGCTGTCCACTAGAATAATGACACTTATTTCTTGTTCTCTTACGTGCCTAATCTTGAAAGCGTGTTTTAACGCAAAAGTCAATTTTCACGCATTTAAAAACACAGGAAAAAATCTCTTTATTCTTGATAGCACGAATTTGCACCTTCAGCGGATTGAAAAATTAAACTCTTCATTAAAGTTGAAAATTTTACTGTTTTATTTTTTTCTTTTTTATTTTATTGACAGGACAAGCCACTGTTTTGAATCTATAATATTTGAATCGATTTGAAACTATGATATAAATTTAAAAAAAATCACCTATATGTTTAAAGTCGTTTTTAATAAACCCGAATACCGAAATTAAAGCAAATTCACAATAAAATCAATTACAATGAATATATTTCCAGTTACAATAAATATATTTCCAATAAATGTATTTCCAATTATAAAAATTCCCTCTTGTAGATAAAATTTGTAATTGTTCTCCATTCTTACACGGTGATATGAAAAGTTGTCATTTCTGAAAATGGATCTGAAAATTAAATAAATCAGTTGAAACCGATTGGAGATATGAAATCAGTGAGAAAGAGAAGAGTAAAAAGGCAAGAGTGAATAATAAATATGTTCCCAAGATAAAAGAAAATTTCTGAGTGGTTGCTTTCGGGGGAAGAGTCTTTTCAGATGCTTTAAATGGACTTGGTTGTCAGATATCGGAAAAAGAATCAATAGTTTCCTACAAAGAAATATTTTCGTATATTAAAAGTAGAAATGGGTTTTCCTGGTAGTATTTTATTTTATCAAAAGAGTCTTCCATCATGGAGAGAAAGGATGGGGTGCTTGGTTGACGTTAGAGGCTCTTAATCAATTAAATTCAATTAGACTTCCATTACCGTTAGTGGGTAGATTGTAACAACAGTATTCTTTAAAGCGTCACTTCATTTGAATAATCTTATTGAACTTTACTTTTCAGCTTACTCTTGTCATGGAAGGTGGTTTGATGGAGAGGGCACGCAGTTTGTGATTGCGACGCCACTTGCTCGCAGATCGGCTTGGTCAAATGATAACAACAGGCCACAACCCTACAGAAACAGTAGAAGATTATGCTTCATGTATAGAGAAAGTGGAGGTGTTGTAAGTTTAACTGCGAGTACAGACGCTTGTCACAGGGAAGTTCAGGCAGCTCCTCCAATGTTAGCCTTCAATGCGACCAGCATCGGTAAGAGATTAAAACTTCCAATCTAAACTCAAGACGGGGTGATGCTGATCTTTGGACAAAGCAGGCTTTAGTCCCAAGTAAACTTTTACAAAGGGATGAGACCTAGAGGGGATGAAATCCTAAATGGAATTCTAAATAAAGCCTCTGTTTTCAAACAACACTTCTCTGATTATGCAACTTTTAGCGACAATTTACTTTCTCCTCTTTGTATCCCCCTTGAAAAAACATTTGAAAAGACATGATTTGCGTAGCAATTTTTATTTCTTAGTTTCATTAAATTTCTCCTCTTTTATTTACTTTTCATTTTTTTTCTGTATGCTCTTTCCGTTCTTTTTGTTCTTTTTTGTTTGTTTCGTTCCATTTTTGTATCTTAATTTCATTAAATTTCTCCTCTCTTTTATTTTATTTTCTTTTTTTTTCTTTATGCTCTTTTCGTTCTTTTTGTTCTTTTTTGTTTGTTTCGTTCTGTTTTTGTATCTTAATTTCATTAAATTTGTCCTCTCTTTTATTTTATTTTATTTTTTTTTCTTTATGCTCTTTTCGTTCTTTTTGTTCTTTTTTGTTTGTTTCGTTCTGTTTTTGTATCTTAATTTCATTAAATTTGTCCTCTCT
>WNHD01000414.1:0-29482 GCA_011057455.1 Ganaspis sp. Gsp50
TCCTTAAGAATTGCACCCTGAAGAGTTGCATCCTTAAGAATTGCACCCTGAAGAGTTGCATCCTTAAGAGTTGCATCCTTAAGAGTTGCATCCTTAAGAGTTGCACCCTTAAGAGTTGCATCCTTAAGAGTTGCTCCCTCAAGACCTGCGCCCTTAAGACTTAGTTTCTTCAATACAACACCCTTTTTTTAGATCTACAACTCCATTTTTAATGATTTTTAGTGAGAATTATACTTTTTAGTTCTTAATCCAAACTTTGAAATCAGCAAATGACAAGATGTGAAGGGCAGCCCGGTATTAGAATCAATTTCTTCAACACGAAAACCTTTTTTTAGATCCACAACTCCATTTTTAATGATTTCTAGTGAGAATAATTAATCAAAAAATGTTGAGATCGCTTTTCTTAAAAAAAATACGGTTTTCTAAAGAGAATATTTTCCCAAATAATAATTTAAATTCATCAATGAACAAATCATATTCTGCATTAAAAAACGAATCGATTGAGCTATATAAAGTATATATTTCATAAAAAAATTGATGGAGTTAATAACAATTAAATCTATGAGGATGCAAAATGTTCATAAATGAACATAATTTTCTACTAGTTATTATTTTGCTTATATTTATCATTTTTCTCGTACTTATACTTTTTGTAAAATAAATTATAGTGACAAGACAATAATTAACTTATCAAGCTGGCTTGAAATTAATTCGAACAATCTTATCACAAGAATTGTACATAATTTGTAAACTTCTATTAACCTCGTTGTACACTTTTATAATTTATCATCCTGCATATAATTATATTATTTACAGTTTATGTAAATGTTTGAAGAACAATTAATTCTCGTTAGAAAAAATTGTTGGCCCTGAAAAGGGCCGATTGATGTTGGTTTTTTTTGTTTTACATTTTTTTTTGTTTACAGTCTTAGGAGGAAATTTAGCCGCCGAATCCGTAGAGTGTACGTCCTTGTCGTTTCAGAGCATAGACGACGTCCATAGCAGTCACGGTTTTCCTTTTGGCGTGCTCTGTATAAGTGACAGCATCACGAATGACATTTTCAAGAAAAACTTTTAGCACACCTCGAGTTTCTTCGTAAATCAAACCAGAAATACGCTTAACTCCACCACGACGAGCCAGACGACGAATTGCCGGTTTTGTGATACCCTGGATGTTATCACGAAGCACTTTGCGATGCCTCTTTGCTCCTCCTTTTCCCAAGCCTTTTCCTCCTTTACCGCGGCCAGTCATTTTTCAAGTCGACAAGAAGACACGTAAACACAAGAAGAGATCAGAGAATTATGAACTCTCGCAGCAACTCACGCCACTTTTATACAAAACGAAACTGTGTCCCCACCCCGGATCACTAATCGCAACTTCTCTACCCCCTCTCCTCGATCAAGAGCCAATCAGAATTTAGCAGCGAATCAATAAAAGAAGCGCAGTTGGACGCGGAGAGCTCATTCTCATTTGTGTCTCCTTCGAGTAACGAATCTGTCGCTGATCGAAAAATGGCTCGTACCAAACAGACTGCTCGCAAATCCACTGGAGGAAAAGCTCCCAGAAAACAACTTGCTACGAAAGCTGCAAGGAAATCTGCCCCTGCCACTGGAGGTGTCAAGAAACCACACAGATACAGGCCTGGAACTGTCGCTCTTCGTGAAATCCGTCGGTATCAAAAGAGTACCGAACTTTTGATTAGAAAATTGCCGTTCCAACGACTTGTTCGTGAAATTGCTCAGGATTTCAAAACGGATTTGCGGTTCCAGAGTTCAGCAGTTATGGCCCTCCAAGAAGCAAGTGAAGCTTATTTAGTCGGGCTTTTTGAAGACACCAACTTGTGTGCCATTCACGCTAAACGAGTCACAATTATGCCTAAAGATATTCAACTAGCCCGCCGTATCCGTGGAGAACGTGCTTAAATTTTTTAGCACTTGCATAAAAACAATGTAAATAGAAAAAAAAAAGCGAAAAAAAAAGACCAATAACAATCGGCCCTTTTCAGGGCCAACAATTTTTTTTTACTGAGAATAACTTTTGAAAATATTTCAGAAAACTGGAAGAAAGTGTGGACAGAGGTAATCATTAAATTTATTTATTTCTCTTTTGAAAAATGTTTATTATAAAATTTTCCGTTCGAGAGAGCAGAAAGTAATTGTTTTTAATTATATTGTTATATTGAATTTATTGTATTTAATTGGTTTGATTTTTCGTAAAGCAGTTTTGTGAAATATGCGAACATTTCAAGACAAAGCACAAAATTATTAAATTAATCATTAATTAATAATTATTCAATTTTGAAGATTGTCTTGAAAGTTTCGAACTTTTCAGAGAATTGCTCCAAAAATGGCTTGAATTTTAATAAATGGAAAATATTGAAGAGATTATAAAATTTAATGAATCGTTCTAGTTGTGTTCTAATGAATGTTCTAATTGAATTTTAATCTTTTAAATGGAATTTACATTTTAATGCATTTTATTTTCACGTTCTCATCTGTAATTATTTTCATAACAAGAAGGATAAACAAATTGTTAAAAATTTATTTAATTATAAAATTGAATGAGTTAATTAATTGAATTAACTCGAATGAAATTTTCGTTTGCATGGAATTTAATTTGAGACTTGATTTGTATATGAAAGCTTACATATTTTTCTTATGAATTTATTATATCGAATTGATTTAATTGAAAATTATGATTTAAAATTGAAATTTGTACTTTCAGTTTTTATAGTACAATAAGCACTATTGATACCGAATTATTTAAACACTTTTCTTTGAAAATGTTTATAATTTTATGCATATTTTTAATTGTTTCCAAAATTTTCTGAAAATTCTATTATTTACCGTATAAATTATCAGAAAAACCAAGAAACGCATTTTTAGAAAATTAAAATGCTTTTCTTTACTTTGCAGTTCAAGTTTTTAATTAATCATTATTTCGTATTTTAAAAAGTATTTCGTAATTTAATCATTATTTCGTATTGCAATTTCTTTCCATTTATTTGAAGATAATTGTCTCTACAATTTAAATAATTATTTTGGAGTAAAACTGTTGTCCTTGAAAATTGTCAACTATCAAAGTTGGTTTAAATAAATTGGAAAAATTCAGAATATTATTTTAATATTAAAAGAATACTGAAATATAAAACAATTGCAATTAACAACACATGTGCAATAAAATACTTAGTTGTGTGGTTTATTTAATTCATTTTAATTGTAGAAAATTATACATATAATAAAAGCAGAAAAACGTTAAAATAAATTAAAATAAAATTTAAAAATTAGAATGCCATAATTGTTCTAATCTGCCTATTTAATTGTAAATAATGTATTAATCTATTAACAAAAAAGTTTATTAATTTATGATAAAACCTGTTTTTCAAATAATTGTTCAAGTATTTAAAAATAACTATTTTTCAGTTTTTCTTTGCTTATCGATTAATACAATTCATTAATTATATTTAATAATATGTAATAATGCATAATAATAATATGCAATAATGCATAATAATAATATGCAATAATGCATAATAATAATAATAATAACAACAACATTAATAAATTAAGAATTATTAATTTATTATGAGTTTTTATTATAATTAAGTATTATTACTAATTTATTGTGAGTTTTTATTAAAATTAGGTATAATTATTGATTTATTATTTTGTTCTAACTACAATGTTTACAATTCAAAATCACTTTTTTAATCTGATTTTAATATGTTATTAATTATTTAAACATTTAAATGCGCAGTGATTTAGAAATTTAATATTAATTGAATATTTTAAAATTTCCGAGTTTTATTCTGAATTTAAGTATCTACAAATTGTGTTAGCTTCAAATTAGAATCTCTCTCCTGAAGGTCTACCTTCTATTGTATGAGAAGTTTGTAAACACTTGTATTGACATTTTTTCTGCTTAGAAACAAGATTAAGGTTCGAAGTGTTCAAATTAATTGCCAAGCTTCTGATAAATTTTAAATAGAATATTCACAGTTTTCTAACAAAGTAATTGCAAATTAATATCAATAATTTTACAATTAAAAATGTCTTTTAAAAATTATAATCTGTGGTACGTTTAGCATTTTTTATTTTAAATAAAATTGTCTTTTTTTAATTTTTATTTTTAATCTTAACTATTGAAATAATTTACTTTAATTAACATAATTTGTATTATTATATTTTTGTCTATTATAAAATTTTATTAATTTTTTTGCTTCCTCATAGGGAAGCATTGTTTTGTTTTTATTATGGATAAAAAATTCCAATTGAAGTGAATAAAATGAATCACATTCACTTAGTTAATTGTTTATAATTTATTTCATGCGCTCCATTGTATTTTACATCTATAAAGATTACATTTTCTACGTCTATAAAGAACTGAAGTGTTTGTAAATTTCAGAAAGAAATTAATTATAATCAAAATGTATTTATTTATCACAATTTTAAGAACTCAAGTGTTTGTAAATTTCAGAAAGAAATTAATTATAATCAAAATGTATTTATTTATCACAATTTTATATTTTTTATATTTCTTTTTCATGTTATTTGCATTTACATTATTTATTTTAATATTGTTATTTTTATTTAATATTTCTATCAATATTTATTAATATTTATTATTTTACTACAATTTTAATATAAACATTAACAGTAATCATTTCTACTAATTTAATTTTATAATTCATCCAAAAAATATAGAGAAAATATTTAAGAATTTCTTCAAAATATGTTTTTGGGTAAATTCTTACAGATTTTGGTTTGAAAAGTAATAATATTCTGCAAGTGTTTACAAAACTAGAAAGACAAATTAAATGAAGATAATTCTAGGAATTTACAAGATATTTGGAAAATATCAAAACAAATCCAATTCGTAAATTGGAAAAAGGCAAAATAGAAACGTAGCAAATAATTTCTAAAAATGTAATTTAAAGATTTTATATTTGAATTTCATTGTTACTTTAATTTTTTTTACGCTTTCTAAATCTGAATTAGTAATTTCCTACTAATTCAATAGCGAAAAATCGCTGACCTTTTGAAATTGACTAATTTGAACTTTACTAATTAATTACTAATCTTTAGTGAGAAACTATTCATTTTTAATTGAAAACTACTAATTTATAATTAGAACTGATTCAATTACTAATTCAAATAATTGACCTTTGACCGTTAGTAGTAATTGAATTAGTCAATCATAAATTAGCAGTTTTCAATTAAAAATAATAAGTATTTCACTAAAGATCAGTAAATCTTTAATATTTCAAACGACCTGTTATATTATTATTATAATATTTCTTATTATTATATTCTTCGCTATTGAATTAGTAGAGGATTACTAATCCAGATTCAGAGAGCGTAAAAAAAATTAAAGTAATAATGAAATTCAAATCTAAAAATCTTTAAATTATATTTTTAAAAATTATTTACAGCATTTCTATTTTACCTTTTTCCTTTTCCTTTCCTTTTTCAAGCAATTGAATTTATTTTTTGAATTCTTCAAAATATCCTGTAAATTTGTTTTAATTTAATTTCTTTATAGTTTTGTAAGCACTTGCTGAATTATTGAATAATTATTACAATTAAATTAGTAGTTTTCTACTAAAAATTAGTAATTCTTTTCTATTTCCATCAGTAAAGGATTTTTCGCTATATTGAATTAGTAAAAAATATATTACTAATTTAATTAATTATTTTTATTTAATTAACTTATTATATTTTAATTAATTACAATTCGGAAAATGCTTTTTTAATTATTAACAAAATTAGTAACAAATACATTATTGGTACTAATGGGACTTTGTAAGTCCCGTAGTTTTTCTAAAATAAAAGAAAATACAAGTATAACGAGATTTGTATTTTTTGTAAAAAGAATAACAAGAATAATGAATAAAATAGTAATAAATAAATAATAATATTAAATAAATAATAATAATAAATAATAAGAATATCCGAAATAATTAATGGACTTAATAGGGCAGGAGTATCAGTGTAAAACATTCTGTAACACTAAAGAAGAATAAATCTAATCTAATTAATGGACTTAATAATTCATTAAGTCTTTAAGTAGAACAAATTTTAGGCATTATCTTTGATTTTCAATATATCATAAAATTACTATTGGTTTTGATATTGGTGTCACCGTTTCTTCACGTATAATTTATTAATAAAATGAATATGCTAATTTATTAACTCTTTCAGCATTTCTTCGACTTGACAAAATGACAATTTACAAAATGAAAAGAAGAATTAAAACTGATAAAAATCAAAAAACAAAATGATTCAACGTTTAAAAATGTGTTGGCCCTGAAAAGGGCCGATTGTTATTAGATTTTTTTTTCTTTTTTTTTTTAGTCTTCACTGATCAAATACATGATTTACTTGGAGCTGGTGTATTTGGTCACAGCTTTGGTGCCTTCGGAAACGGCATGCTTGGCAAGTTCACCAGGAAGGAGCAATCTGACAGCGGTCTGAATCTCCCGAGACGTGATGGTGGATCTCTTGTTATAATGAGCCAATCTTGAAGCTTCAGCAGCAATTCGCTCGAAGATGTCATTGACGAAGCTGTTCATGATACCCATAGCCTTACTAGAAACTCCAGTGTCGGGATGCACCTGCCTCAACACTTTATAGATGTAAATAGCATAGCTCTCCTTCCTCTTTCGCTTCCTCTTATTTTCAGTCTTGGTAATATTTTTTTGAACTTTGCCAGCTTTTTTCATAGCTTTTCCACTGGTTTTGGTTGGGGGAGCCATTTTAATTTCTATGCACAAACGTACACTGCGCTAGTTGAGAACTAAATTCAAACTAAATTGTTTTGACAGTCCTTCGTGTTGCTTTTATGTACCTCGATAGAAAGAGCGCGCAGTCAAAGAAAGATAAAGGAAATTCCCTTTCTCCTATTGGTGCGCACTCTTTCTGTCGGAAGGTATAAAATAAACGACTTTCTGGCGAGAGCGTCATTCAAAGCCCAAAGACGGAGCAATTTGGTCGATTTACGAAAGATAAAAAAAAAGTTTTTCTACAATGTCTGGACGTGGCAAGGGAGGAAAAGCAAAGGGAAAGTCAAAGACAAGATCCAACCGAGCTGGTTTACAGTTTCCTGTGGGCAGAATTCACCGACATTTGCGTAAAGGAAATTACGCAGAACGAGTTGGAGCTGGTGCACCCGTGTACCTAGCTGCCGTCATGGAGTATTTGGCTGCTGAAGTTCTTGAATTGGCTGGAAATGCTGCAAGAGACAACAAGAAGACAAGAATTATCCCACGTCATCTTCAGTTGGCCATCAGAAACGACGAAGAATTGAATAAACTCCTCTCGGGAGTGACCATTGCTCAAGGTGGTGTCTTGCCCAACATCCAGGCTGTACTTCTGCCAAAAAAGACTGAGAAGAAAACGTCATAAATTCTGTGCAATTAACATCGAAATGAACATTTAACATCCATAGTAAGTCACATATTACGACTTAATTTGACTTTATTTTTCTCCCAATAACAATCGGCCCTTTTCAGGGCCAACACATTTTTAAACTAAGGATTTTTGTCAGTTTTATTCGAACTTGTGATTTTTATTCAACTCAATAATTAATTATTATTATTATATTAATTATTACGAAGTCAATTAATTTATTTATTATAGATTCATCAGTAATTTTAAAATTTACAAGAAACTTTAATGAACTTTCGTTCACTTGAAAAGCTTCTTTAGTTATAATTTAAATTAGTAAAATAAACAATACGAATCGCAAGTTTGTTTTGTTTCTCGAAAATTGGCCATTGTACATTTTCACAAGTTCATTAATTTTATTTCCAGTGGAAAGACTTGTACTCTTCGATTTCTTAATAATTTCTTACCAAGAATTCGCAAATATTAATTGGAAAGCAATTCCATTTGTAATTATTTCTTTAATGATGTCTAATTTACGCCAATCTGAAATTCAGTGTATATAATTCAAAATATCCACTTTAAGCTAACTATAATTTTATATTTATAGATTTATTTTGTACCTATCATTATAGATTTATTTTGTATCTATCTTTATAGATTTATTTTATATCTATATTTATAGATTTTTTGTACCTATCTTTATAGATTTATTTTATATCTATATTTATAAATTTATTCTATACTTTATAGATTTATTCTATATATATTTAATATCTATATTAAATAAATAAAACAATGTTAACAAAACTGTTTGCCTTACAAAAAACTGTTTATAACAAACACCTATTTCGTAATTCACGTTTGGGTGAAGAAATTGACTAAATTATGTAACAAATTGCTTGAAATTTATTTTTTCGTCTTATTACCAAATACATAAAATACTATTGTACACATTAAACGAATCTCTCCTTCCAAATGCGCAAATATTCACAGTGAATCGGTCTTATTCTCGAGTGGAAAACGAAAAATGGAGGAAGGAAAAGAAATGTCAGATTGAATGGTTGTCTTCGTTTGCATCGAGATCGACGGTTTAGATAATATTCACAAGTCAATAGTAAAGATTTTCATCAAGGTAATATCACCTTTCGATTCGCAATATAATTATTCAATTGATCGATTCAGCCAAGTGACGGTACCTTCAACTGATGCGTCTTTATCCGTTATAAATTATTGGTGTTAATGCTTCTTACTTTTTAAAACTTTCTTATAAAATGACAAAAAAAAAGCTTGTAAAAAAAGTAATTTGCATAGGCAATATCTACTTTCAGTTATTTTTTATATTCGTACAAGTTTTGACATTTTGTTTCTTAAAAATTGTATTGTACACGATTTATACAACTAGAGTGCTACAAATGCTTTTTTTCTCTGGACGTAAAAGCGCTAAAATCGGCAGAAATTGACGCTCATTACTTATAAACAGCTGACAAAAATTGGACGTAGATTTATTGAAAAATTGTATAATTCGGTTTACCTTATTTTAAGCTTTTTGTAAAATTTGATATGACGCTGAATTTAAAAAAGTTAGCAGTTTCTTAACGCTTAATTGCAAAATTCTCTTTACTAATTATTTCTATCAATCAAATGTAACAAAACAATTTTTAGACACACATTTTTGTTTTGTTGTATTAAAATAAAAACACTTTTTATAACCTGGTACACACAGTAATTAACAATATTGATTAAAAGAAGGAAAAAAAAAGAAAAAAAGAAAGATTTAACAAAAGTTGCACAGCTATCAATAAGAATTAAAAATCACTCTGTTTTGCGGCGACAAATTAATCAAAACATTCTATAGCATTCACACTGTCTTTTGACAATCAGCTCTTTTGCAGATTCTTAAAAGGCTCTAACAATTTATTTTCTAAAACCTTCGACATTATTTTATTAAATTTGTTAATCTTCCTTGGTAGCGAAAATTTGAGTTTACAAAAGAAAAACATCGTTACGAATGCATTGGGAATACGCTTCCCTGGGTATTTTACGTATCTTAAATTATTAATTCTTCTAGCGATGTTTCTGATGGAATTCTCAGTACAAAACTCTTGCCTCTTTAACGAAAAACCGTCCGTTCTGAAGAAGAGAGAAATTGTTGCTAGAAAGTGTCTAAAAGAAAGGTATGGTTTAGTCTACGATCACTTAATTCCTTTGGATCGCACCCTCCAGCTAAAACTCGTACGTCGCGATCTGGGTCCTGCTTCAGTTTTTCAATTATTAATCTCGTCGTTTCGACATCAAACCCATCAACTGCAATTAAAAGTAACTTGTAAGTATTTTGACAAAAATTATGCATTGGATTGTATATTTTTTATTCCACATTAAATTATTCAAATATTTATAATTTTGTTTTATAAGTTCAATAAAAAGAAAAGAAATTGAAATTACTATCAAAAAATGTGTATTAAATTTTTGTATTATTCTTTTTAGAATAAATATTCATTTTAATACACATTAAAATGAAAAAATTTGTATATTAAATTTAATATTTATTCTGTTTAGAATAAATATTAATTTCAATAGACATTTTTATACACGTTTTATATTAAAAAGCAGATAAAGAAATAATAAAGATAAATTGAAAAGATAAAAAGAATCGTTGAAGTCCATCGAGAAAAAAAATCATTGAATAGTAAAAACTACTGAAATAAATTAAGAAAATGGGAAGCGATTTAATTATACTTACTACCCATGGGCATGACATCATTTGCTAAAGTTCTAGCTACAACCAAGCGAACGTTCGGTACTTTGTCTTCGCTTAAATTATGAAGATGAGGAAGCATTTCGTTGGCGAAAATTTCAATGTTTACGGAGTCAGTACTGATGAGATGTGAGCAAATAAGGGCATAAGTCTGCCTGCATTTCCAGTTATTCATTATTAACAAATGATTAAGTTCCTGGATCAAAGCTATTACCAGAGGATCCTTGCTTTCCAAATTCACCATAATTTTTGTTATCTGTAAAATCACAAATCAATAAGTTTCACAATCACTCTCAATCTCTTTCTAATACATAAAAATGTAAAAAAACTTGCAAATTCCAATTACAAAATATAACTGAGATTTTAAAAGTTTATACTCAAGTTTAAAATAAAATACACTTAAAAATAAAGCAATTATTATAATTATCATACTTTAAAATAAAATACACTTAAAAATAAAGCAATCATAATTAAAGTATGATAATTATTTCTTATAATCATGTTATCAATTGATAAAAATAAATAAAATAACATTACTTAATGTTTGACTTGTTTGTTTGTTTTTCTTTTTTCTTTATTAAATTAAAAAAACTAATTTATCAATATAAAAAAAGTCTCACCAAGACAAGAGCGATTTGTCTCACAGCAGCAACTTTGTCTTGAAGCAATTGCAAAGCAAGAGGCGCGATATGTTCAGAAATATCTTCAGGATTGTAGAGAGGAATCGCCTGCAAGAGTTGATTGGCAAATTCTTCCCTAAACCTCCAGTTCCATTCGTTGTCGGTAACAATGAAGTCCGACAATTTAGGCAAATATTGCTGTCGATCTGAGGGCCTGAGAACCTTGAGAAAAGTGCTAAGATGTTTAAGTGCTCCTATTCTAACTTCATCGAGATCTTTAATAAATCCATCGTAAATGGGCATAAGATCGCTGCCAGCAAGTTCTTCGCCCAAGATGAGTGCGATTTCGTGGATGCTGGATGCAAGAGTACACCGAACTTTCCATTGAACAGCGCAGGCGAGAGCTTGATAAGCGTTCTTAAGCTGGAACCATTTTTTCCTGCCAAGAGTCATGACAACCGCAGGAAAGTAAAAGGCACATTGATGGTGAATTTCCGTTCCAATAACTTCATTCACTGATGATGGATTAACCATCGAAACAAACGATTCAATTAGAAATTGAGGTACTGTCTCTTCTGTATTCTCCGTTTCAGAAACTTTCAAATGTACATTCATATCCCATTCATTTCCAAAATTTACAGATTGACTTTTACTGTTTAGATCAATACCCTTGATCATTAGCATGAGGTCTACTTTTCTCTCGCTCTTTTCCAAATCATCAAAATAGAACATATTTCTTTCTTTCCTCTCCACCACCTCCATTGGCTCTTCTTGTTCGACATTTTTATTTGATTCTTCCGTAGGTTTCTCTTCGACTGTGCTTGAATTAACTACATTTTCATTGTCTTCACAACTTAAATTATTGCTTTCTAAATTCGAAGTTTCCACACTAGATTCTTTATTATCGTTAGTACTATTGTTTTCAGACTGCGATGACTCTTGTGACTCTTGCTGACAAGAATCGCCTTGTGATGGCATTAAATAATTCTCTTCACCCAGTATTCGAGTAAAAATATCATCCAAGCTATCAACAAAAGCTTTTTCAATATTAGGTGTCTTATCTCCGGGTTGAACCAATTCTACATCTAATGGCATCTCCGGAGGAATATAGTAATACTGGAAAGGATTAAATTTATTTGCTTCATCTCCAGATGTCTCTTCAAAGTTGTGAGATTTTTGGACATTTTTCTGAAACAGATAATTAAAAATCGTCACTTTTTATTACGCTTAAATTAGGGCTTATTACATTTTAAAATTCTTTCTCTATTTACACATATGTGTATATTTATAAATTTATATGTATATACATTTATAACTATATGTAAATATATACTATTTATAAATATATAAATCTATGTTTTAAAAAACAAATAAGATTTACCTCTGCGAGTTTATCTTTCAAGTATAGGTCAAGTCTCTCTTCCATTATTTTAGACCTCGTAGAAATATAATCCGATGGCACTTTTCCTCTACCAGACGCATACATATCAATTCCTAATATTCCAATTTCTTGCTCGAGTGAAGATACAAAGGTGTCATTTGGTCCTACAACTGACTCACTTTTCGTTGAAGGTATTCTAAAAAGAAGGTACCAAATTAATCAATGAAAAGTAAAGAAAATAATCAAATAAAGAAAATAATCAAGTAAAGAAGAAAGAAAATAGTCAAGTAAAGAAGAAAGAAAATAGTCAAGTAAAGAAAATAAAGTTAAATTATTAAATAAATAAATAAATATTATAAGTAACAAATGATTCAATTTTAATAAAAGTAAAGAAAAAAAAAGATAAAAGAGCTAATAAAAGCTAATAATAAATATAAAAACTAATAAAGAAAATAAGCAAGCAAATAAAAAATTATTTAAAATAATAAATAGCAAAATAAAATAGAAGGTAAATAAACTATTAAAGAAAATTCTTTTTGATCATATAACAGAAATACATATATATATATATATAAATATAAATACACTTACATATTTTGTCTGAGCACGGAGCCTTGATTGTGAGACATGACAAAATCTCCGAACTGGTTGTATCTTAGGCCAGTAAATTGACTAGCAAAAATAGAAATAAAAGGTCCCAGAATTTGATAAGCCGATGTCTGTACCCATTTCGAGTCGTCTTTTAAATGGGCCTTCAGCAATTTTGCAAGTGTCTTTCGATGTTCATAAATCGTAACACAGGAAGCAACTGACAACATCACATCAACACAGGCTTTTCTCACGCCCCACACTTTATCCATATTCAAATTAATATATCTCGGCAACTGTAAATGAAAATAAAAATCTAATTAACAAAATCTTGTTTCAATTTTCAACTGCTTGCATTTTTATCCAATTTTTATTTCAAAAGCAATTTAATTCGAGTTTGATCTCCAAAGCAATTGAATTTAAATCTTATTTTAAAAGAAATTGAATGCAAGATTCATTTAAAAACCAATTCAAGTTTAATTCAAAAAGCAATTTAACATCATAACATATTGTAATAAATATGTTATGTATAAATAAATAAATAGAAACAGAATCTTCTCTATGAAGAAACAATAATAAATACACAAAGTTTATCGAAACGTATCGTGTAAAAATTAAAATTTAACATTAAATTAAATCTTACCAATTTTGAGTAAACCACTTCTTTCGAGATGTTTGCGCAAATTTCTCCCAAATAGGACGCGCAGACTTTCTTGACAAAAAATTTATCATCCTGGCAAAGAACTAAATATCTGTCAAGTAAAACATTCTCCAAGAGATCGCTTCCCATGTACGGACCCAATTTGCTCATGAGCTGCAGAAGAAAAAGAAAGAATTTGTTAGACAAATTTTCATAAAATAATTTCAGTACTAATGCTACTTTTTACATATAAAACAATGCTTCCCTATGAGGAAGCAAAATATAATAATAATAATAATAATAATAATAATAATAATACTTCTTAATAATTAATACTTCTTATCAAAAAAATTTCTACAACGCTTACATTCATAAATCAAAATTATAATAAAAAATATAGTATAGATATAATAATTGACATGAAAATATAATCTTAAATATAAGTTATAGTTGTCAATTTAAAGTTCAGTAAAATAAGAGTTAAAAATTGAGGAAAAAAATTACTTGTGGAGAAGATTTTTATCGTACCGTTCCGCTCATCAAAGCTGGCTGTGATATGAGTCCAAGTACCACATCACAACCACTCTGATGCGTGAAACAATCGATCTTGCCTTTTGTACATTCCAAAGTGTTCCAAACATACACTAGAGAAAAAGATTCTTCTGAAAATACAATTCTTAAGTTTAAATTTGAACCTCTCATTCAGAGATGATTGTGTACATTTACCGAATTCGTAGAATCGAATAATAATAATAATAATAATAATAATAATAATAATAATAATAATAATAATAATATTAATAGTAATAATAATAAATAATATTAATAGTTAATATTAATAAAAATTACAAGAACGAGGAAAATGATTAAAATCGAGAAAAAAAGTTGACAACAAGCATCGCAACGCTCATCAAAGCTGGCTGTGATATGAATATGAAATTAACATACAACAGCCACTTTGTGAGCGATGCAAACACCCATTTTTCTTCTATTCTCGTTGATCTTGAACTGAATCTCGAATTGATGCTGAAAAACGGAATCCAACTCGTCAAAAATGGCTGTGATATGAATGTCAGAAAACAACACACCACAACCAATTTGACGATCAGATCACGTTCAAATTGTTTATCTTCGAAGAATATTTTCTGTTACCTGAAAATAATTAAACAATGCTAGACAAGAAGCTCATCTGTCTATTACATTCAAATTCAATATTTCAAATTTACACTCGAATTTGTGAAATAAAGTCAGCAATCAAGAAATAAAGATAGCAATAACAAAAAAAATCCATCAATTCAAAAATAAGGAAGTCAAAGCAGTTAATTCAAAAACAAAGCTTTTTAATATAGAAATAATAAATAATGGTTTCAAACAACAAATCCATCAAATAAAACAAGCCATCAATTACAAAAAAAGAAAACCAACAATTAAAAAAAATAGCAAAAAATAGCCAGCAATTACAAAAACAGAAAACCAGCAATTAAAAAAAAATAGCAAAAAATAGCCAGCAATTACAAAAACAGAAAACCAGCAATTAAAAAAAAATAGCAAAAAATAGCAAGCAATTACAAAAATAGAAAACCAGCAATTAAAAAAAAATAGCAAAAAATAGCAAGCAATTACAAAAATAGAAAACCAGCAATTAAAAAATAGCAATTATAAAAATAAGATGGTCAAGTTCGCAACTATGTTTGCAAAATTAAACAAAATGCCACTAATAAAAAGGATTAAAATTTAGAAAGAATGAAGGCGTTAAAATTGAAGATGATTTTGTTGAAAATCAATAATGTCACTAAAGAAGAAATAGTCGAGATAAAGGGATCGATATAAAAGATATTGATGATGTTGAGAATGGTTTCCAAGATGATGAATAATCCGAGCACTATCCAAGAACGAGACGATCAATTTTACGGGCCAAGCTCATCAAAGTGGCTGTGATATGATTAGAAACATTTCACAATCAGTTTGATGTTTCGGACCGCAAAGGTACATTTTTCCGCTGCTTCTCTCTTGCGTCTTATTTCCGTTCTCTCTCTCTTTTTCTCTTTCTCTCAGCTTATTTCACCCTCATCCTCTCACTCTCAGATTTGTCCTTTAAAGCATACAACTCGTTGAAATTGAACACAATTTTGCTCATCAAAGCTGGCTGTGATAGGTCATCTCTATGACAAACCAACTTTGATGGTAAAAGCATGCCCACACATCCTCCAATCGTTCAGGATTTCACTTCTCACAGTGATTTTCTTTTGTTTCTCTCTCTCGTTCAAGATTCTCTCTTCAGTTTATCATGGTTTGCTTCACTGATTTTCGTTCAAATGAGCTGAAATTCTTTTTTGTTAACAAATTTTCATTAGGACATTAAACATTATTTGAACATTAAACATTATTTGGAAATTAACATTATTTTAACATTATTTGAACATTCACATTATTTTAACATTAACGTTATTAGAACATTAATATTACAATTATTGTAATATTACATTAATATTAGATTAATATTCCAGGTTATTGTATATGATTAACATTATTGGCAACATTTTATAACAGTACATTATACAATTATAATTACAGTACACTATGTAAGTACATTAATTATAAACCATTTATTATTTATCTTGATCTTGTATGTAAAGTTGAAGACAGACGAACGCTGCATGAAAGACAAGGTAGTGAGACGCGATTATTAAAGAACATCTCACTACCCATGTCTTTCACCCAGAATTCGCCATTTATCTCGATTTCGTTTCTTCAAATTGCACAGATTTCTATACTTTAGAATTAACTTTGGCTCATCGTATTCATTTTATTCAAATAGTTTCAACATTATTTTCTACACTCGCGTTCATTTCTTGTAATTTAATTGTCATTTTTGCCTCTTTTTTAATTAATTTGAATTAATTACGTTTTCTTTTTTACGTCCTTTTATATTACATTGCTTTCTTTCTAATCTTATTTCAATGTTAATGTTAATTTAGTAATTTCAATGTTGAAGTTAATTTAGTTTCAATATGAATGACAATTTAGTTTCAAATTTAATGTCACTTTAGTTGCAAATTTAAATTTGCAACTAAAAATTGACTTTAAAGTAAATTTAAAGTCAATACAATTGAAGTTACAATTTAAAGGACAATTAAGTTCTAATTACAAACTTTAAAACGTTATTTTGATTCAATGCAGCGAATTTCATTTCTATTACAATCTTGTATTTGTCAATGTAAATTCAATTAAAGTGTTCTCAATATGTTTTTATTCACAGGACCCTGCAGTTTTAAAATATGTATTTCAAAAAACTGTATTAACATTTTCAAAATAAAGAATGTTTGCGAAGTACATTTAAATATATATTTATTAATATTTATATTTATTAATATTTATATTTATTAATATTTTTATATTTATTATTTTTGTATTTTTTGTATTTTTGTATTTTTTTTTGTATTTTTAAGAGTGGTCCGTTATTACTCAGGAAAATAACCTAGACTGCAATTTAGCGTCAAAAACATATTTATTATTTTTATATTTACTATTTTCATATTCATTATTTTTGTATTTATTACTTTTATATTTATTAATATTTTTATATCATAATTTAGCATTTATATCATAATTTATATCATATTTATTAGCAAAAAAATTACTCTTGAACAAATTCAGAACAGTTTCGACTATCAACTAAACGTTATTATTAACAGAAAATAATTTTTCATTTTATTTCAATTGTATCATTCAATCATTTCGCTTAGTTTCAATTTTGATTCTCAATTTAAATGCTGAATAAAGAATAGAATGCGCACAAAGTTAATTCGACAAATGAAAATACAGAGAAATACATTAATTATACGCATTATGAAAGACTCATTCTCTTGTGGGTTTAAAGGACAAAAATTAGTACGTATGGCAGAAAAATGTAAAAAAAATCAACTTACAACAATAGCCGTGTTGATAAACTCAATTTGCATATAGGTCATTTTGAGGATCACAGGACAGACTTCGAACTCGAGTTGTTTTTTACTTAAAATTCCTCGTTCAACAACGGCGATTAGGGCCGCTTGTGCCGTTTGCCGCACCTGGAAGAATTTCAAATGATTAATTAAAACTGGCATTTAAAGTCAGAAACTTCAGCAACAAACTCTAACGTTACTTTCAAAAGAAAAAATTCTCAAAAAAGAATAATTCAGAGCATCAAAAGTGCAACAATATATACAAGAATGGAAACTATAAAAACCAAAAAAATATAAAGAATATATATATAAATATATATTCATAGTTGTATTTTTTACAACTATGAAAACTAAAGAATTATATAAACAAAAAAAAATTAGCAAAAGTCCAAAATCGCACATTTTTAATACTTTCTCATTTTTGATGAGAATGTAATAAAAGAATAAATAAAGTAAAAGAATGGAAACTATAAAAACTAAAGAATTATAAACAAAAAATAAAAGAATAAATAAAGTAAAAGAATGGAAACTATAAAAACTAAAGAATTATAAACAAAAAATAAAAGAATAAATAAAATAAAAGAATGAAAACTATAAAAACTAAAGAAACAAATACAAAAAATACAAGAATGACTATATAAAAAAAAAAACTATAACAATTAACAATTATTATCAAACTATAACAATGAAAGTTTTTTAATTAAACAATCTAAAATTAATTAAACAATCTACTAAAATGAAAATTAGAAACTTTGAAATAATGTTCAACATGAATAGAAAAAAGCTTGGTGAAAATTTCGAAAGTAATTATTATACCTGATTATCGAAGTCCCGGAGATATTTCAGAATGATTTCAAGGATGTAGCGGGATAAAGCGTCCCCAAAAAGCTGGGGCGTTTCCTGGCATATTATCGCCACATGTGGAAGCTGTTCGACCAAGTCCAACCTAATTGATGGTTCTGAAAATAAAACGGAAGTAGCTTAATTTCGTTTCTTTGTAAGACTATTCATTTAAAACAAAACGCCTATAATTTTCTCTCCACTATTTATAAATTAAAAAACCATTTGTCTCGGCAAAATAATTATCATTAATCACTGTAATCACTTATATTATTCAATTCCCTTTATTTGCGTATTTTATAATAACTTGTACTAATTTTGTAAAAATCTACTTTCTTCATTTTTCCCGATTTAGTCCATTTTTCGTCCATCCTTTTAACACTTTTGCTTCTTCTTTTTAACTATTTCCATCTTTTTCATAATTTCCATACTTTTAACAATTTCCTTCTTTTTAATTCCTTTTAACGATTTTCTTTTTTTTTCAACAATTTTTTCAATAATTTTTTCAACAATTTTGTTAACAATTTTTCTTAACAATTTTTTTTAACAATTTTTGTTAACAATTTTTTCATTTAACTATTTGCTCTCATTTATTTTACCTCACTTAGAGAGAAAATATTCTCTCAATTTCTTTACTTAATAATTAAACTCAATTTACCTACTAGAGCAAACTTATCAAATTTACTCACTAATTTATAAACAATACTTATTTACCTCCACGATTGCTTGAATAGGCTCATTAAATTCAATAAAATTCTATTATCTCGGCAATAACGGCAAATTTCATTATCTATTTTGAATAGTGTTAAAAAAAACTCGTTGAAAAAATTAAGAAACGAGTGGACGTCAATTTAAAACATTATCTATTTTTATTCGAAAGGCAGGAAAAGATACTACGTTATCGATTGTACTCAAATACGTAACACATAATTCTTTGCATGTCACACGCGAAGCTTTGTCATTCATGTCCACGTCTAAGTCGATTCAACAGATACAACTTAACTGTTTTATATTAAATCACACTTTCCAATCACGCATTTTAATTGAAAGTCAATTTTAAAACCAATTAACGCTTTTTCTCTTTTTTTTTAACAAATCAATCTTTCTTCAATTATTCTCAATGAAAAATTCATCATCATTTAATCGCCATTCTTTTCGTCATCTCAAACTTCAACTGTTTTTAAACCAAACTTTTATATTTTAATCTTCAAAAATTCAAAATTACAAAAGTCTCAATTTTTTCAACTCGCTTTTTGTTAACTTTTCGCTGAATTTTTACTCTTATATTTTATCTTCAAAAATTCAAAATTAGCCTCAATTTTTTCAACTCGCTTTTTGATAACTTTTATTTTCGCTGAATTTTTACTTTTAATCTTCAAAAATTCAAAATTACAAAAAAGTCTCTCAATTTTTTCAACTCTCTTTTTTAGTTTCTAATTTCGCTGAATTACATTTCTTTTTAATTTCAGTTTAATTAAATTTGTTATTTGTAATTTGTAATTTTCGCTTAATTACGATTTTCATTAAATTCGAATTGTGTTGAATTCCATTTCTGAATTTTCTTCAATTCGATTTTAGCTGAATTTGACGCGATTTAATCAAAATTTGTGGAAAATTAAATTAGATTTTGATTAAATTAAATGCATATGTAATGGATTGGGACAAATTGAATTATTTACAATATTTACACGTGATATAAAATGAAACCCTAAATGATACTTTATTTCCTGCCTTGAGGCAACTTTAGAATTCTGTCTGTTCAGTGAACTTTAAGTGTAGAACACCTCATCGTTTTCGAGTTTGCCATCAACCATCAAGCGACCATAAGAGATTTCCACGTGAATGTACATGACTGAACTTCTTTCGTCAAGACGCTATTGATCTCACATGGAGAAGAAAACTTTTCGAATTCCTCAGCAATTTTCCCCCGTTACGCGTTTAAAAAACGAAAAGTTCAAAACTTCACAAATAAAATCAACAGCGTCGTTTTTATTAGAAAAAAACAAAAACAAAAACCAATTACACACAACTTTCCTCAACTTCAATCCCCTCCATTTTTTAAAAACAATTTCCACAAGTTTCAAACTTTCCCTACATATTTTTCTCTTTATTTTCTTTCATAGAACATTTTTCCAAACATTTTCACGTGAGAGAAATTAAACGTAGTTATTGTTATTTATATAACAATATATAACAATTCCAAAGCTAATTTTGTCGTTTTATTATTTTTATTGAACTATTATTATTATTATTATTATTATTATTATCATCATCATCATCATTATCATCATCATTATTACTATTATTATTTATTAAATTTTAAATTATTTTGTTTATTGTGCTTTTTATTATTCACATTTTGAGACATTCTTTTTTGCATTTTATTTTCGCTTCTTAATTTTCCATTTTATTTTCGCTTCTTAATTTTGCATCTTATTTTCGGTTCTTAATTTTGCATCTTATTTTCGGTTCTTAAATTTGCATCCTATTTTCAGTTCTTCGTTTTGCATCTTATTTTCGAATTTTAATTTGTATAAATTAACAATTTGCATAAATTTCAATACTTCAATTGATTTTTCTGAATGAATAAAATTTAATATAAAGCTTCAATTTTTAGGAAAAATGTAATGATCATTAGACGAGAATTTTCCAAAATATTTAATATATAAAAAATATTGATTGTAAAATATTTATTTGTAAAATATTAATTGTAAACTATGGATTCTAAAATATGGATTGTTAACAATTAAAAAAGTTCTTGACGCGCATTTTACGTTTTTAAGAATTATGTTTCACTTCTTTGAAGAATGTTCATTGAAAAGATCCAACAAGTCTTAAAAATTCATAAAACTAAGTCAAGCGTTCTTTTTTTTTCTTTTTCTTTTAATCTATTTCATTTCCAGGAACGAAGGAAAGAGGCCTATTATCTATGAGAGGATGGGTTTTCTATTCTGAAAAGGAGCGAAACCTGTCGGCAGTGAGACGCTCAAGAAGAAACGGAGGGTGCCAAGGTTTTCGAATACTACTGCAAGAAACCGCTAGGTTTCTTGCAGATTAGGCCAAACTCGCACCTTTCCCTTTTCTCAATTTTAAACCCGGAAAGGAAGGTATTCGCGCTCCTGTCATTACCAAAAGTATTCAACGCATTTTCCAAAATGCCAGAAAATGTAATTTTAAACAAATTTTTCTCATTATAATTGCTGAAATTAAACATTAAAATCATCAGAAAGGTGATTTCAAAAATCAAAAAGAAAAATAACTAAACCTTAAAATGAAGAAAATTTAGAATATAAAAAAATTCACTCCTAAAAATATTTTGCTAAAAAGACAGGTAATTATGTAATTATTTTTGAATTTCGTAAAGCAATTTTACTCTAAAATAAATATTGTTCTAAAATAAATTTTATTCAAAAATAAATATTGTTCTAAAATAAATTTTACTCAAAAATAAATATTGTTCTAAAATAAATTTTATTCTAAAGTAATTTTTGCTCCAAAAACTTGAATAAATTGAATTCCAAAAACGAAACTAAAATTTACCCGTGTATAAATTGAACTAAAATTTAATTTACATTTTCTTTGCTCAAAAATAAAATTTTTCATTTCCGATGCCTAAAAATGTTTACTAATTACATTACTAATACTAATTACATTCGATTGCAAAAAAATTGAACGTCCACTTGAATTTAGAACTCGTAATGCTCGTTAATAAAAAAAAGTTACTTCCAAAAAATGAAATAAAAGGAAGAAAAGCCCGCGATTAAAAACTGGACACTTAATTGAAAAAAATGTGTTTTAAAATCATGAAACAAATTTAAAAAATGTAATTTCAAAATCAGAAAACGAATTTTAAAAATATAATTTCAAAATCAGGAAACGAATTTAAAAAATGTAATTTCAAAATCAGGAAACGAATTTGAAAAATGTAATTTTAAATTCAGGAAACGAATTTAAAAACCGTAATTTCAAAATCAGGAAACGAATTTAAAAACCGTAATTTCAAAATCAGGGAAAGAATTAAAAAATCCAATTTTAAAAATCAGGAACCGAATTTAAAAATTGTAACTTCAAACCACAATATTTTAAGCACTTAAAAAACTTAAAAATCACTTTCTTAAAACTTACACGCACTGATGTATAAAATTCACTTGATAATAAAATTGTTCCGGAAAAATTCAATTTTAAAATGAAAAGGTGAAATTTTACACAGAAACGTCTTGAGAAATGGCATTTTTTCTTTTTTGGAAGAAGAAAATGCAAGACGATGCAAGCGGAAAGAAAGTGTGGGAGCGACTGGTTGAATTTTTGGGATTTAGTGGGCACAGCAGTTGGCTTGAGTTTTTCTTTGGCGGGAAGCAGAAAGTCGATCCCCACTCTAGAGAGGAAAATGAGGGATGTCAGTTGACGGGCCCGAGGGTGGAAAAAAACCGGTCTTAATGAAAAGGAAAACGGGCGGCAAAGTAGACAAGCTGCCAAAATGTTCTTCGGAGCACGTGCCCCTCATCATCTGCTCGATGGATTAAAATTGGAAGGAAATCCGGAAAATATTAACTCCAACATTTTTAGACACTCAATATTCCCCACAAAATATCCCATCAAATACTTTGAAATCTTTTTCACTTTCTACTCATTTTATTTTAACTCATTTTTTAATCTCATTTCTTTTTAAAATCTTTTTGCTTCACTTTTTCATAATTCTTTTTTTCGTAATTTTCTTTTTCGTAATTTTCTTTTTCGTAATTTTCTTTTTCGTAACTTTTGTTAAAATTTTATTTCACTTTTTCATAATTTTCTTGCATTTTTTAAAAGTTTCATCTCTTAACTTTTAATTCTTAATTTTATTACTCATTTGTTTTATTTTTATTTCTTAAATTTTAATTAAATTATTTATAATTCTTCATTATATATTTTAATAATTTTAATAATTCCGTTAGTTTAATAATTATGTTATTTTAAAAAAGCAGCAGAACATAAGATTGCAATAAAAAAACAGTAAAACATAAAATAGTGAGAAATAAAATAGTAAAAAAAAACATTAAAGAATAAAATAGTCAAACATAAAATAGTAAAACATACAATAGGAAAAAATTAAATAGTAAAAAATAAAATAGTAATGATTAAAATAGTAAAAAATTAAATAAAGAAAAAAATGATAACAAATAAAATAGTAAAGAATAAAAAGATAAAAAATAAAATAGTACAGAATAAAAAGATAAAAAATAAAACAGTAAAGAAAAAAAAATGCTAAAAAATAAAATAGTAAAGACAAAAATGAAAAAATAAAATAGTAAAGACAAAAATGATGAATAATAAAATAGTAAAGACAAAAATGATGAATAATAAAATAGTAAAGACAAAAATGATGAAAAATAAAATAGTAAAGAATAAGATACTAAATAATGAAACAGTGAATAATCAAATTAATTAAAAATTGATGCATTTACAAAAGAGGGTTCTTAATTTTGATCTATGCAGACAGGGGAACAGTATTTTGTTTCAAAATCACCTAAAGGAAGAGGGGACTTATGGGGTTGTGCTGGGTCAGGATCGAAAATGTTTTTTTTTCCCTCCTAGCTCTATCCAGCACGTGCCATCTTTTTCACTCTAACCACCCTTATTTATTGCTCCTGATTCATTACTCATCCATTCTGAACAATCTTTTTAGAAAGGATCGTGAAAAAATTCAATGATTTATTTCAACTCTGATTTATTTGGTGGCCCACAAATGGCGTTCCTTTGATTTATTGACTTGCTTTAGCAGATTTGACTGAATTAAAAAAAAACTTGTCACAAAATCAGTGTCAAACTCTTTACTTCTGAATGAGAGTAAATATTCTTGATAAATGGACTAAAGCTCAATTTTTTTAATCTTCATTTAATAGAATAATTTAGTAATTAAATGTGTAACGAGATTATAAAAACTAGTTTCATTCAAATCTTGTCTTTTTTCTTTTTTTTTCAGAATAAATAAATAATTCTTTTTGCTTTCTCATAAGGAAGCATTGTTTTTTTAGTTTAACAATATTTTCTTGATCTGCAACATTTTTTTTCTCTTTAACATTTTTCGTCAATTTTAATTGTAATCGAATTTTAAGTTTAATTTAATCGCAATTTTGTTAATTTTGTTGGAAACAAGTTTTTTCTATTATCCAAGGAAGAGCTGCATTAAGTACAGAGAACAGGAAATGAGATAATTTCTTCCTTCCGGAATGAGACTAAAATAAGAAAATCGTGACTAGAAAAAATGTCTGGCGTGTCGCGTGCCCCTCAATTTTTTCGACCCCCCATCAAAAAACATTAAGCTACCACGTGTTAAACTCAAGATGCTCTGCGGATGTAGTGCTAAAAATAACGACTTTCGATAGAAAGATCTTTTTAATGCAATCCAATAAAACATTTATTTACTCATTAATCAATAAATATTTAATCTTTTCAAAGAAAGTGAAATTTTATCTATTTTTGCAAATCGAAATGCAAACAATTTTTCTTTTACATCTTTTTGCCTAGAGGAAGTAATAATATTATTATACAGTAATAAAAACGAAAATAATAAAAAAACAAAAATAATACAAAACGAAAATAATAAAAGAACAAAAATAATACAAAACGAAAATAATAAAAAACGAAAATAATAAAAAAACGAAAATAATAAAAAACAAAACTAATAAAAAAACAAAACTAATAAAAAACGAAAATTAATAAAAACCGAAAATAGCAAAAAACAAAAATAATACAAAACGAAAATAATACAAAATAAAATTCACAAAAAGAGCATTTTTCAATTCAACATTCTTTTTCGAGGACCCAGATAATATTATTGCTCCCGTGAACAAACCACTTTTGTAAATGCAGCAGATTTCCAACTCTATTTATTTTTTAATTCCGCAAAACCAATAGCGTGTCTAATATTTCTCTCGGATCCTTTGGGACACTCAAGTACGAGAATTGCACGAATAAGGAAACTTTTCACGTTTCTTCGTTTACTGGAAAAGAAATGAGCTGCTTAATAAAAAGAGTAAGAAAAAGAAATAAAAAAAAAACATAAGAGTTATCCTGTTGTAGCTGTTTTCCAGTTTTGGAGAAAGACAAAAATATTGAAAAAAAAGGGGTTGATGGTTACGAGCTATGGGGGTCCTGACATCTTCTCCTTTATACACAGACACACATGCACATATATATAAATATATTCAGGCACGTAGAGAGCTTCCCTCTTTATCTTTATCCTCCTCATTTTCATCATCTCGCTCTCTCGCACAAGCTTTTCAAGCCATCGATGACTTCCAGCTGAGCACGTGCCCCACCGGAAGTGCAGAACAGTCTTTCGTCACCTCTCCCACTCTTTTTACCAACCAGCTGCATTCCCTGTTATTGCCTTAAAAGGAACTGAGTCTCTATTTTTAATTTTTAGTGGGTTGTCTCTTCTTTTTTCGGTAAAAATCCTTCCGCTATTTTTTCATCAAGATTCTAGCGATGCACTTATAAAATGGAAAATTATAGTTTTCAAAACTTTCTTTGTTGAAATTTGATAATTTAAATTGAACTTTGGTAATTGAAAGAATGATTCCTTACATCGAATTTTAATTCATTGAGACACACTGTAATTAATTAAATCAATCTTTGATTCATTAAAAACAAACTTGGATTTATTAAATCAATCTTTGATTCATTAAAAACAAACTTCGAGTTATTAAATCAAACTTCGATTTGTTAAAACAAACTTCGATTTATTAAATCAAACTTTGATTTATTAAATCAATCTTTGATTCATTAAAAGCAAACTTCGATTCATTAAATCAAACTTTGATTTATTAAATCAAACTTTGATTTATTAAATCAATCTTTGATTCATTAAAAGCAAACTTCGATTCATTAAATCAATCTCTGATTCATTAAAAAAAAATTTCGATTTATTAAATCAAACTTTGATTCATTAAATCAAACTTCGATTCATTAAATCAAATTTTAATTCATTAAATGAAATGTTGATTTACTAAATCGAATTTTTATTTATTGAAATAAAATTTAATTGATCACATTAGACTTTAATTAATCGAATACAACTTTGTTGCAAAAAGAATTAAATTTTGCTAAAGCAAACTTTGATTCGCGGAGACCAATTTCGATCCACTAAGGCGAACTTTGGTTCATTGAAGCAAACTTTGAATCAAACTTTGATTCGTTAAAGTAAACTTTAATTAAAAATCATAAAACCATCAAAATAATTTTTCTATTCTCATCTTTTAATTGTCAGTATTTTTTGTTACCACCCCTCTCTGCAATTCATAAAGAAGCAAAATATTCTATTCTACAAAGTGTAAGGAAAAGACTTGTGTAAGAGCAGAAAATTGCACATTAGTGTAAAAGGGGTGAAAGCAATAATTACAATTGATTACTCGTGCAAAGCAATTTTTGTTTAATTAGCATTATTCAAATAATGTCTATATTAATTCTAAAGTCATATATTACTGTCTATATCACTTTTTCACATTCTTATGTGATATTGATCATGAAAATAAAGAAATGTTATCCATAGATATTAAATTTAAATTCATGCACTTGATTAAAAATCATAAATCCTCAATTTCTTGTATACGTAATCAGGATTTGACTCAGTTGGGCGTTTTTTCAATCCTGTTACATAATAATCATAATCTCATTAATTTCTCAAGAGCGTTAGTTTTAATTGATTTGATAATGTGCAGGTGCAGAGTTTATATTAAGCGAGTGTGTAAGTAGAGGAGTTAAAGAAATAAAAAAATTATAAGTTCCGATACTAGTTACTTAAAACGGAACAATATAATCTATAATTACTATTGTAGCGTATAATTGTAATTATAATATTTTATAGTAGAGTATAATAAAAGTATCGTCCAAATAAAGTATCGTACAGTGTAATCATTACACTTCGACACTAACAAAATAAAAGTAAAGTGCAACTATATTATCGTACAATAATAAAATGTAGAATAAAAATATTCCACAATAAATAATACAGTGCAATGAAAATTTTGTGCAATAAAAATTCTGTGCAATAGAAATGTTGTGCAACAAGAATATTGTATAGTAAAAATATTTTAAAGTAAAGATATTGTACAGTAAAAATATTTTAAAGTAAAAATATTGTAGAGTAAAAATATTTTAAAGTAAAAATATTTTAAAGTAAAAATATTGTACTGTAAAAATTTTGTACAATAATTATTTTGTACAATAATTATTTAGTACATTAATAACTAAAAAAAAGTGCAACAAATTTGGTAAATTGCACTCTTTTAATTTAAAAATAAATCAAATTGATACAACAAATCGTAAAGATGCAAAAGAGGAAAATTATGCAAAAAATACTGCTCACTAGATTTAAAAAAAAATAACAATAAAGTTCTATGTAATAATATAATAATAAAATAATAACAATAATAATAATAAAATAATAACAATAATAATAATAAAATAATAACAATAATAATAGCAACAATAATAACAATAAAATAATAACAATAATAATAGCAACAATAATAATAACAACAATAATTACAATAACAATAAAAAATAAATATAAATATTCAACAGAATTATTCAATTGAATTGCTGAATTGAATGATTAAATTGAATTATTTATAGAATTAATTTTCTTGTTCTCTTCAGTGAAATGCATGTCTATATTTAGTAACGCTTTGATATTTATTATTTAAATGTAAATGTACTAATTAATTATAATTAATTATGACATTAATGAAGCAAATTTTCATTTGTATCCTTGATACCTTTATTTTTTTCTCTAGCCTTTTGTTTTAATTCTAAAGCAATTTATAGACCGTGTTAAAGCCAATGTTAATAACCATTATATTAAAAGTAATTAAAAATAATTAATGCTTTTTATATCGTACCTGGATCACTAACAATTTGGTTGACAGTGCTGAAAACTTCGTCGACATTTAATTCGTTATTTGATTCCACTGCAGACTTAAAATATTCCAGTAGGATCCTTCCGACCATTTGTCTGTGAAAGAAAAAAATTCTGTTAAAATTCAACATTCAAGAAATCAAATACTAATAATAAGTATAATAACAATTATGTTTCATTATTTTAACAATTCTATCATTAAAACACGTATACACAACGAGAACTATATTTGAACCAATAAAACATATTATTGGAATTAGTCATAAAATAATTATTCTTGATTTAAACTCAAATATACTTATATCATGCATGATTTAAGTATATTGTATATTGTATATTTAAGTATATACTTAAATCATGCATGATTTAAGTATATTGTATATGATATTGTATATGATTTAAGTATATTTTAGTTTAAATCAAGAATTTAAATAAATTTCAAGACTTTAATGAGAAAAAATACAACACGAATAAATAATAAAGAAATAAACAATGTCGAAATGATTGTACAAGTCTGTTGTAGGAAATCGAAAATTTGCTTCATTGCGAGTTAGAAACAAAATTTAACCCTTTTTCAAGTACAGGACAATCTCCACATGAGGCCGAATAATCTGCTTTATCTGATTAAAATGACAGTGGCATAGCCAGAAAATTTTAAATAGGGCAGGGGAATTCCCAATTCAAGCCTTTAAATCATCAAATCGTTTTTTACGCAGGGACGCACTTTTATTAAGGACAGCGATAGCCCAAGGGGTGGGGGTGACTCAACCCTTTCCCAGTTACGCCTTTTAAAATCGCAACATAAAAATTGATAAATTCAAATTCACTTCCATCAAAAAACTAAATTCTACATTTATTAAACACGAAACAAATATTTTTGACTCACACAATTTAATTCAATGTCATTAAATAAATATTCAATTATTATTATTAACTTGAATTTTATTAATAACACATACATAATTATCAATAAATAAATTTATTATCAATAAATCAATTATAATTAATTATCTAGTAATTATTAATTTACTAGTTATTTGTAATGTGACCGTCCACGACAAAAGGTACCTTTTGTCACATATATATAATAATTACATTATTAAATATTCTACTACAATACATAAATATTTTTTGCAAAGCCATTCAAAATTTTTCTCTTATTATACTTTACATATTTTTTTATTTATCAAGATTATTTTCCATAAATTATTATATATTTTTACAAAAGAATTAGTTTTTTAAATTTTAATTTCTTCGATGGTGTTTTTTTATTTATTTCTTTATTCATTTTTTTTATTAATTTTATTTATTTCAATATTTATTGTTTTTAATAATCATTATTTCATCAAATTTTCTTTCTTCCATGAATAACTTTGGGGACATTAAAAAATAACGCTACATTCTAAGAAAGGGGGGGGGGGGGGGGG
>WNHD01000414.1:29500-75329 GCA_011057455.1 Ganaspis sp. Gsp50
GGGGGGGGGGGAGGGTGAACGATCCCTTTTTTTGAAATTTTTATACAAGCTTTTATTCTAATTTTTCGTGAAATCATTCATATTTCTCTTCGTTTATTAATTCACAACCATTCAAATTAATGTTTCAATCATTGTCAAAAGTAAACCAAGTTGAAGTCCACAACGTTTTTGATCAACGATTTAAATTAAAAATATTTTCCTATTCATTTTTTCTTTCCAATTTTTATCTCAAAAGATTTTTTTAAATGTATTTATTTAACAAATTTTGTTGAAAAAATATTGCAGGCAATAATGTTTCGCTTGGTGACATTAATATTTTTTAATCGTTGACAAAACGTTGTGGACTTCAACCAGTAGGTGAAAGTAACCATCACCAACGAAAAATAAATAAAAAAATTGATTTAGTCATTAAAAAAAACAATTTTAATCCTATTCATATTATTTTCAATTTCCAAAAATATTTCTCACTCGAGCAAAATAAAATTTTAATTCCATTTATGTTACTATATTTATATAATAAATTTTATTAAATTTATAAATAAATAAATAAATTTATTTTTATTTATTTATTATTTTTATTATATAAATAAATTTTATTTATAAATGTTATATTTTTTTACTCCAATCATTTCCTTTAATCAAACAAAATTCTCTACAATCGATTAAAAAAATTAAAAAAGCAAAAAAAACATCAAATATCCAAGAATGCAGTTTTTTACCCCTAAAAATGAGAATGTAAGAAAAAGGGGGGAAAAAAAGCTAATCTAGCGCAATTTAACAACTCATAAAAAGTAGGCGAATCGATAATTTCCGGCAGTGGTGTAAGAGTCGAAAAAAAGATGGTTTTACCGAAAATGGATGGGAAGTATGTCGTGAGGGGTTTGAGGGGCAGAAAATAGTACATGAAAAGTTGTGCCTCGTATGGGAAAGAAGTGAGTCCAATGAGTGTGGACTGGAGGGGAATAAAGTGGAGTAGAAGGTGGTGGCACTGCCAACGAGAGGTGATTCTGCGGCCCCACTGTAGGCTCAGTGTTTTCTGGAGGGGGTAAGACTTTCTCCAAAGTTGTTGGAGAATGGGCTTTAAGTTGTTACCGCCCGCCACGCCTACCACACCCGCGCAAACATGGCCGCCGTGGTTTGTTCGCTCACTGAACTTCTCTTCTCATCGCACTCTTCCCCGCAGCATAACGCCATTTGCGTAAACGCGCTGCGTCGAGCATGCGATCTAACTTAACTGCGTAGTGCGTGAAAAGTTGCGTATTCGTGGCCCAAATAAGTCCACAGTCTCAACTTTTGCCCGGATGGCCTTTTCCCGCTTTTCCAATTTCGCGCCAGATGTTCAAATGGATCGGGGGCTCACGATTTTAGGGTCAAACGGGCCAGGAGATCAATCGGGCCAATCATTGATTATTTTACGCACTTTCTATTGCCGTGTGACAAACAACAAATTTACGCACATTTTTACTGCAACAAACTCGAGGGGAAAAACAGATTTTGGTGGATATTTTTTTAAAAATTGGAATCTAAACTGGAGAAATTGTTTATTTGATTTAAATATACTTTATTTGAATCAGAGATATATTTGTTTTAGAAACTACTAATTTGTTTATTGGTTCAAATAATTTTAATAATATATTTTAATTTTATAATAATAAAATTTTATTTGGCGTAAATAAAATTTTTAGTTAAACCGAATAAATACAATCAACTCTATGAATAGTGCAACTAAAATTCTACGAATAGTGCCGCCTTTTTTTGTTCTCGCTCGAGCGTCCTTTGTTTTCTTTGTGCAAATTTGCGGCATTATTCGTAGAGTTGAACTTTAATTTAATAAAATTCTATTTGGCGTAAATACAATTTTTATTTAAGCCAAATATTTTTAATTGTTGCTCTATAATAGAGAAGAGCCTGATAACAAACTGCGTTTCAATTCATATTCATTGCAAAGACAAATGAAACATTAATTTTTATGTAAGATGAAAAATTGAAGAACATTTTTTTTAATTAAAAAAAGTAATGTTGAATTAAAGAAAATGTTCAATTGAAGAAAATAATATTAAATTGAAGAAAATAATGTTCAATTGAAGAAAATGTTAAATTGAAGAAAATAATGTTAAATTAACAATACAGTCAATTCTACGAATAGTGCCTCAGATTTGCACAGAATTGCACAAAGGACGCTCGAGTGGGAACAAGAGAAAAGCGGCATTATTCGTAGAGTTTCAGTGGCACTTTTCATAGAGTTGACTGTATTTAGAATGTTGTATTTTCTACATTTGAAAATGAAAATAAATTCTACAATTATTTGAATACAATTTTCCTAATTTTGATTTAAAATAATTTTTATTTCTTCTTTAATTTCTCTTGAATATACTTTTAATAGTTTACATACATTTTAAATTACATTTACAATTTATTATTACCACTGTGCACTTCTTGTTAATAATAATAATAATATTAATAATAATAATAATAGTAATAATAATAATAATAATAATAACAATGTGGCTGAGAGGAGGGTATAAAACCGTGATCGGTAGTACCAAAAGAAACTAAATAAAACAAATAAAAAAATAATAATAACAATAATAATGTATTAACATTTACAATAATAAATATAAATAATAAATAATTTTTAAAATTAAGAACAGTTTTCCTTCAATTTATACGTTGCTCCAAAATGAAAAACAATCGTATCATGAATTGTCTTTCAATTCAAAATCCGTATATGGAAAGAATTCAATTATTTTTTCAATAAAAAAGAAAATAAAGGAACTGCAAAAATGATTCTTGTTAACAAAAGGAGCATACAATAAAAACTAGAACAACGCAAATAATTCTTTTCAAAAAATATCTTTTCATTAGAGATCACACTCTGTAGTTAAAGACTTTATAAAAAATTACTTTATAAAAAGTCATTTGCATTCAAATTATGTCGCTTTATTAAGCCAAGTTAATAAAAACCAATTGAAATTATTTTACATCTCATTTAATTTTTAACACTCAGAAAATAAAATTAAGCGAAATTGTATTAATTACCTTTAACAATAAATAGTAATTATTAATAATTACACTGCAAAAACAGGTGTCTTATTTTAAGACGTTTAGACATTTAAGACGTTTAGGGTTTATTCCTGATTGGTGGAAATAACGTAAGACGCTTCCTTATTGGTCCAAATTTTAAGACGCCAATAAACGTCTTAAATCAAGACACTGGTTTTTGCAGTGTATGACGCTGAACTTCGCAACATTTTTCTTCGTTTACAAAACACGAAGAAACAAATTTTTGCTGTTTTCTTAAAGTATTTATAATATAAATATATTAAATAAATATATATTGTAAATAATTACAATCTCTAAGGACCTTTTTTGCCTTATGTTTTTAAGATGTTTATAAATAATTACTACAACATGGAAACTATCAAAAATTTGCTTTCAGTTTTTTTGAAATCGTAAAAAGCGTTGCAAAATTCAATAACATTAAAAATTAATGATTTTATGTTTTTAATACTTTATAATCGTTTAAAATACGTATTTTGGATTGATAGTAATAATGATAATAATAATGCCAATAATCATAATACCTAATAATAATAATAAAAATGTAATACAAAATTAAGAATTTATCACTCGGTCGTTATATATATTAATAATAAAAATTATAATGATGATAATAATAATAATAAAAATGTAATATAAAATTCAGAATTTATCACTCGGTCGTTATATAATAATAAAAGTACAATTATAATTACATTTTATAATAATTTGAAACATTTTTACAAAGCAATGGCAACAGTATTGATTATCTTGACCAACAATTTTTCAGATCTACATCATTTTGAAGATAAATGATTTTGTACACGCTTTATCAACAAAACCGCGATCGATAAGCTTACGAGTCACAATGGTCTGCAGGAAATATCATACTGGAGAGTTTAATCGAGTTTCCTAGGTACCACGTTCTCAATTCGACCGGCATTTAACTTTATACATAAATACAGAGAGAAACGGTTAGCTAGAAAGTCGAAAATGGACAATTTGCCATAGATTCTCTTTGCGCTACACGAGATATTGACACAATTTAAATTTAATTACTTGTAAATTTAAAAAGGCAAAAAAAAACAAGCAAACCAACAAAAAGTGAAATAGATAACATTTTGATTTTCCTCGAGTATGAAATTCGTATTGTTTGACAAACAGGAACAGAAAAAGAAAAACTTTGCCATTTATACATTTGTCGAGAAACTATTTTCTATTTCTACAATTGTTTGCTTTTCTACAATATTTAATAGTTTCGCATTGAATAAAGGCTTTCAAAAATTGATTCATAAGTACATCGAATGGAAACGAAAAATAAATTTTACACAATATAAAAAGAAATGTTACAGAAATAAAAATAAATTTTACACAGATTAAAAAGAAATGTTACAGAAATAAAAATAAATTTTACAGAAATTAAAAAGAAATGTTACACAAAAGAAAATACGCAAATTAAAAAAAAATCAATGTTTCTGAAGTTCGGAACGTTCATTTAAACAAACTGCGTTTTCTTTTCATTTTAATTTCTAAAAAAAATATACTTTTGCAATGAAAATATGATCCATTGTTTTTAAACAATAACATAAAAGTTAATAATTGTCGCGTAAAATAATTGTTTAGGACAAATTTGAATGTTTAAAAATAGGATAAAAATTTCGTTCATTTGTACGTTCGTTACTTCATTTGCATAGAAAGTCATCGAAACATTATTTTCAAAATGTACAAAAATAATCAAAAATAAAAAAAAATTTTCAATTCTTTTCTTCTTCATTTGATTTAGATAAACAAAAGCTCACGGAATAGTTTTAAAATAATTTAAAAATGACCAAATATTGAAAGAAAAGCAAACTTTTATTGAAGCGCGTACCGACTCCGCCATTTTTACGCAAGACACTTTATAACACGCTTATCAATCAAAATCTCCATTTTGACGTTAAAAAATTTACTGTCAAATAATGCGAAAAGTACATTTAAAAATTTTGCGAATCAATAGAAAATTATTTGCTGCATAAATATCAATTGTTCAATAATCATTTCCATAAATTCTTCGCGACTATTGCAAGATTTTTCGTCCTTCATTTATGACACATCCTTTCTTTTTACATTTTTTATATCCAAATATCTTCTATTTAATAATTATTAATCTTGTTATATTACTACAAACCTTTACTTTGAGTAGAAAGTAAAGGTTTGTTTAAAACACTATGTTTAAATATATTAGTTTTCTAACTACTTTTCTTTTATCATCATTATTATATTACTATTATAATATCTTTTATAATAATATAATAGATATAATAGATATAATATCTTTTATAATAATATAATAGATATATCTTTTATAATTTTCTTCATTTTTTTCTTCTCAACTCGACAAATTCTTTCTATTGTTTCTATTCCAATAAATTCTTTCCATTCTTTTTATCCCAATAAATTCTTTCAACTCCTTCTATCTCAATAAATTCTTTTTATTGTTCTTATCCTCCATAAATCTTAATTAGTGAAAAATCGTCCACCAATTTGAATCAGTAAAGATTTTCACCAACTTTTACAAAATCTTCTCTTTCTAATTTAATACCTTTCAATTTTTCTCTTCAATTTTTAGTAAAATTTAACTAAATCACTAACATTATTACTAAACGTAAAAAATACCACTACAGTCAACTCTATGAATAGTGCTACTAAAACTCTACAAATAGTGTCGCTTTTCTTTTATTCTCACTCAAGCGTCCTTTATTTTCTTTGTACAAATTTGTGCAAATCTGCAGCACTATTCGTAGAGTTGACTGTATAAAGTTCCGAACATTCATTTGAACGAAATGTGCGTTTTTATTTCCATTACAGTCAACCCTATGAATAGTGCCATCATGTATAGTGCCATTTCTTGGAATTTCATCTCCAGCTTTACCCCCTCTTTGGCAACTCTGCCATAAGCTCAAATATGGCGCAAATATTTCAAGCATACTCAAAAACAAGATACGTTTTCCAAAAAAAAACCTTATCAACTTGCAAATCTGCGCGGCACTATTCATCGAGTCGACTGTATGTTAAAAATTACTTTTAAAATCAAAAACCAAATTTTTGCAGTTTTAATCAAAGAATTTTTCATGCCTATACCGTCTATCACTTAAAAATAGTGTCATTCTTGAAGAAAAAGGGAAATTTCATACAAAATTTCAGATTTTTCGAGTCTAATTAAAATTCTAAGGACAAGATCCATAAGTGACAGGAAGAAGGTTGAACATTGAAAAACGCAGGTCGAGATACTCATACTGAAACATTCCCATGGATATATGGGGGATGTTATAGGAGGATAGAGTTGGAGGGGGATTTCCCATTGTACCAAAAGGGACCGACGAGACAAAAAAATGCAATAGCTGAAAAGATCTGGAGCCCTCCTAACCTCGAATTTACTCATCTAAACTACAAGTCTAAGGTCAGGTACCAGCTTCCCTGTACGGGACTTTCTTCAGGTTCTTCTTCACACGCTTAACCCCATGTACTCGCAGCTTTTCAAGTGTGGATGCATGACAATTCCGGTTCACGTCATCTAGGTATTATTTAATTAATGTCCGCTTTCTATTTCGTCATATCAACTCTACTCACAATGTCCTGTCGCTTTAAATGGTTCATTATTATTATTATTAACTATTATTATTATTACTACTATTAATTATTATTATTACTATTATTAACTATTATTATTATTACTACTATTAACTATTATTATTACTACTATTATTATTTATTATTAATTATTCATAGTCCTTGCCTTTCGGCTTCGGACGAACTTCCAGTTATTACACTTTTTACATTTCATCTCCTACATTTAATTGACAATTAAATGTATTATTACTATTATTATTATCATCTGTTTTTATTTACTTTTCTTTACGACAAAATTATGCAAATAAAATTTCGAACGTTCAAATGAACGCAATTTTTATCCTTCTATTTTTAAAAATTCAGATTTGTTGTAAAATATTATTTGCCGTGACAAATTCATTAGAATTGATTAAAATTTGTATTTTAACGAATTCGATCTCATTAAAACTTGAATCTATAAAAATTTAGTTTCATTGAAACCTTAAACGTTTAAATTTACGTTTTCAATAAAATCTGGAAATATTAAACTCGTATTTGCTCAATTTTATTTATTTAATGTAACAATATTTTCAAATTTTAATGAAAAGGCAAATTTAGACGCTGCAAATTTCAATGAAAGGAAACTTTTATAGATTCAATGAAATTCTTTTAGATAAACATTTTAATATCTCAAAATTTCCGCGAATTGAAATGTTAATTAATAAATTTATGTTTCATTTTACATTTAAAACGAATAAAATTTGCGCTCAATTACTTTCGCATTGATTTAGGTTTTGAATTTATCGAAATTTGTATTAATATTCAGTTTCAATAAAATTAAAAAAATGCCAATTCATTAAAAATGAAATTAATTAAATTAATTTCATTCATTAATTTAATTAATTTCCTTCATTAATTAAATTAATTTAATTCATTAATTAAATGGATGAATGAAATTAATTAAATGGATGAATGAAATTAATTAAATGGATGAATGAAATTAATTAAATTAATGAAGGAAATTAATTAAATTAAATGAATTAAATTTAAATCGAGATTTAAATTTACAATCTCAATCCTCTTTTTCAATTCCTAATTCTTAACAAAGAGGATTCCTAAAATCAAATTAAAGCGAATTTTATCCGAATTTTAATGTTTAAGAAAATGTTTGATTAACTTAACAAGACAACTTTTTCAATGCATGTAAATCCCATTAAAATCGTTATATAAAATATGTGAAATAAGTGTGAACAGTTTCCAAAAAGAAACATAATTTTATTTGATTCAAATAAATTCTTTAAGCAGGAATCAGACAAACATTGAAAGTGAGGTTATGCTTTTGTGTAAAATTTTGCTTTGTCAATTAGAAACAAAATCATTTATTGCAATTTTCTTTAGTCGAAAGTTGCTAAATCTTATTTTAAACAAAATGAGCCAATAAAACGTACATTTAAACAAAAATTGAAAAAATCTACTTTCAGAAACGAAATCGCTATTTCTGGTTTTGTTTCAGAAAGTGAATTTTTTTTTAATTTTTGTTTAAACATACTTTTTGTTGACTCATTCTGTTTAAAATAACATTTAGCAACTTTCGTCTAAAGAAAATGTTATCTTATTTTTATTTTAAATAAAAATAAAATCATTTAAATTGCAATAAATGATTTTGTTTTTAATTAAAAAAGAAAAATTTTACACAAAAACATAACCTCCTTTCAATGTTTGTCTGATTCCTCCTTAAAGAATTTATTTGAATCAAATAAAATTATGTTTCTTTTTGGTAACGTTCAAATGAACGAAATTTTTATTCTATATTTTTAAAAATTCACATTCGTCATAAAATAATATTTTACGTTACAATTGATAACATTTGTATTATCATTGTTTAAAAATAATTGTACATATTCATCAAAAAAGCATATTTTTAAAAAATTGATACCAAAAGAAAATCGTTCGTTCAAATGGACGTTTCGAACTTTAGAAGCATATTCTTTAATCGACCAATTTAATTTTGAAGGGTATCCATTTTGAATCAAACACTTCCTTGTTTTGTTTTCCTATTTTTTATTTTTATACAGTAAAACCAAATAAACAATTTTGTTTTACTGTATAAAAACTTTTTACTGTTTTGCTTCTTCTTTGTTTAAAATACTAAATAGAAAAAATCACATTTCGTTCAAATGAACGTTGAGAACTTTATAGTGACAAAATTAATCAATTAATGAAAAATTAATTAATCAATACAAAATTAATTAATTTATCAATACAAAATTAATTAATGAAAAATTAATCAATGAAAAAACAATGAACAAAAAACTATTAAGTACAAAATCAATCAATTAACAGAAAATTAATAAACCGAATCAATTATGCATGTATTTTGGTAATTCATCACTCAGCGTTAATTTTACCAATGCCAGTTGAAGCCATAATTGAATGAAAGTGGACAAATCGATTAAATTGAAATGAGCAATTAGCCGAGAAAATTTATTAATACTATATGCATGTATAAAAGGAAGCGAGTCGTTAGTTTTGAATCTGCTCCCTGACAATTTGTATCGATTAGTCCTTTTTTTTCGACCAGGTGCGTGTGTTAATATAGAGAAAAAGTACAGGACGGAAAATCTGACGGTATTTGTTAACGCATCTGTCATGCCGGCACGACCCATTAATCTGCTTTAATGCGGCGTTATGGTGCATTATGCAACGAAAAGGCATAGAGCGTGTCGCAGCACGACGATACGGAAAAGACAACCTTCTCGACTCATGATCGATTGCAAATCCAAAAGGGAAACAAATAACACCCATTCAAATCAATGAAAAATTTTCCCCGTCATAAAACAATTTTTTTTCCCTCAGATATTTGCTTCTTTTTTTTTCTTCTTTTTAATACGATTCACGATCACAAATTTCCAAGCGAAAAATAAGGCATTTATTGCTATATTATTGCGTGGTTTCAAGTAATATTGGTTATTGCGTCAACCCTTTGAGTGGTAAAGGGTTGGCAGAAAATGAGGATGAAATTATCGGAGACAAATTCAGGGTGTCTATAATAATTTTGCCCAATCAAATTACCAGTTATTTCCACATTTTTCCTCGTATTTTCTAACCATTTTTCCTCTGATTTATTTCTTATTAACAAAATTAATTTCTTGTCATATGCGCGTTAATTGAATTTTTATTTTATTTATCTCACTGGTATTGAATAACCCATTTTACAGAAAAAACAAAATTAACAAATAAATTAACAATAATTATTAAATACACTTTTGAAATTATATTAGCTTTTCTATTTTCGACAGATGCTTTTGTGAAAAATATTATTAAAATATTTCTTTTTTAAAATATTAAAATAATTTTTTAAAAATAAAGCCCTTCATATTTGAAATAAAATAAAAACAAACAGAAAATTATCGACACATTTTATTTTTTTATTAAAAATTATTTGTTCCATATCCATACTTTCGTTATATTTAAACATGTTTTGATAGATAAATGATAAAAAAATAATTTTGATTTTCTGTTAGTTAAAAAAAATTGCAATTATTTTTGTCATTTGACAACAAATATGTCTTCCAAGTATCGCTTTCGAATTTACATTTTAAATTCAATTTGAATTTAATAAAAAAAATTTCTTTGTCATATTCTAACATTGTTTGAATTAAAAAATCAACTTATTAATTTTCTGCATTACATGATGATCAAGTGCTATAAGTTAGTACGTTACTGCGCGCGTCGATTTTCACTTTCTTGTATTCCCCACTACCTCTTCCCCCACTCCAAGAAGCTCTTATGTATAATCGGTCTGTGCAAACTGCAGAGTCGGCGCTCCGGTGTAAAAAAGAAATTTACAGAAAAATTTTCGTTTATTTGAACGTTTAGAACTTTATATTCATACAAAATAGACGATGCGAAGTGTCCGCATAGATCACAAAAATTTTCTACACGAGGTGATAATAATAATAATAATAATAATAATAATAATAATAATTAAAAAAAATAATATAATAATAGAGAATAATAATAAAAAAATATATAATAATAGGTAAGAATAATAATAATAAAAAATATAATAATAGGTAAAAATAATAATAAAAATAAATAAATAAAAAAATAACATAATAATAGATAATAATAGATAATAATAATAATAATAATAATAATAATAATAATAAAAATAATATAATAGGTAATAATAATAATAAAAATAAATAAATAAAAACGTAATATAATAGGTAAGAATAACAAAAATAAAAAGCAGAATCAGTGAACTCGCTTTTCAACACAAGTTGTTTATTATTTAACCGTCTTTTTATTGGTTAGATAAAAATAAAAGTTGTTCGAACTTTAAAATCCAACTTTACGGTTCCAAATTAAAAAAAGGTCCCATTTTACTACTCAAAAATGTATTTTTTATCTGCTTTCTTTTTGAGTTTCCGAGATAACGAAAAGTGAAGGTCAAATTGTAAAATAACTTGAAAATTTCGTGAAAAGGACCATCGAGAAAGCATTATTTTATATTTCACTTGGACTTTCTTTTTTCACGAGTTATTTATCATCTGCAGTAAACCTCTTAGTTCCGCTGGATTGTCATAATCAGGTAAAGATCTTTCTTGAAAACTCGTAAATATAATGTTGAAAACTGCAAGCCTTAAAAGTGCACTTCGCTTATTAACAAAGAGTCACTTATGAGAGTTAAGGATTTAAAAGAGGGTAAAACAGGTACGTCCTTCAATTTGAACCCAAGGGAAAAACCTTTCAACAAGGAAACGAGGAGTTTTTGTTCAAAATTGACAAATACAAAAGCTATTTCTTGCAAGCTAAAACTTTCTTTTTCCATTAGTTTTGCAATAAATCCAAGATACCTTTTTCCAAAAATGCGCTGTCCTGTAACCGTTTTGCACTTTTACAGTGTGCGCTCTCTTTCATTTTACAAATTGTCAATTGTCAATTGTCAAATAAGCAAAATAACCGAATGCCCCCAACTTTAAAATCATAGTAAACGACACGAACACCAGGAGGACGATAATCCCGACCCTTTTTATAATCTCGGCCTTGACTTTGTCTTTTACAATGTCCCTTGAAGCAATCCGATTCGAAAATTACTTTCGCAACTTTTTCTTTTAAGGGTTCTGCATCTAAAGCGCGACAGGGGAGAAAAAATCATTCCGAGATACTCCCAAGGAAAATTAGTGTGAAATTGCACAATAGCCGATCATTTTTTAATATTCATCATCATTTTTTTAAATGAATAACCGTCATTTTTGCCGAGATAATATAAGTCAGCAAATTTCACATTGATATTTATCAATGTGAAATTTGCTGACTTATATTTATACTTTTAAAGTATTTCAACTATTTCAGTATATTTGGGTTAAATATCAAATAGATGACATTTGCGATTTTTTCCCGCGTATTTGAGTTTAAAATTGAAGAAAAAAAATTAAAAAGTTGAACAAAAAATGTGCGAAGAAAGAAATTCGACAAAACTTTTTTTATTGAATATTTCAAGTGTTTCAACTCAATTTTTCGGGTAAAAATTAGGCAATTTGAATGTAATTTTGCATCTTACCAAATCAGGTGAGAATTTGAAGTTGAAAGGCATTGTCAGAAACTTACCTGTAACAAATAAAAAAAGAGAACATTAATAATGGTTGATATTTATCATGATAATTAAAAAACAACTGTAATTATTGTATTACAAGGAAATATTGGCATATTATCATTAAAAAACTGAAGAGCAATTTTTATCATCAAATCAAAATGTAAATCAAATAGTTTTCCTAAAATTTTAAAAGGGAATTTTTTTTTAAATTTTAAAAGGGAATTTTTTTTTTTAAATTTTAAAAGGGAATTTTTTTTTAAATTTTAAAAGGAAATTTTTTTTTTAAAGTTTAAAAGGAAATTTTTTTTTTTTAATTTTAAAAGGAAATTTTTTTTTTTTAATTTTAAAAGGAAATTTTTTTTTAAATTTCGAAGTACAATTTTTTTAAAAAAATTAGATCTAACCAAAATTCGTTGTTGACCATTATAATTGTCGGTATAAATTCCAAATCCAAATCAATAGAATTCTGATACACATTTATAAAGAGCAATGAAAAACACAACCAAAATAAAAACTTAATTACATGAATATCTCATGAGATGAAAAACCATAAAACCTTCAAGTAAACAACATTGTATATAGTATATATATATTTAAAACATTCTTTGGAGGTTTAGAGCAAAAGCAGTTTCAAAGACGATCGCGGATAATAAAAAAGGACCGAGAAAAGATGAAGAGAAAGAAGGACCGAAAGGTGGGAGGAAAAAATGAGAAGGGTGGCAAAAGGGGGAGACCAAAAGAGGGAAGACAGAGAAAGAATATAGAGAGGCAAAGAAAAAAGAAGGAAAGAGTGAAAAAAGAAAAAAAAGGGGGAAATGAGAGAGAAAAGGGAAAAGAGAGAAAAAGGGGATAAGATGGAGAAAAGGGAAGAGATAAAAAGGGGAAAAGATAGAGAAAAGGGAAGAGATAACAAGGGAAAAAGAGAGGGAAAAAGAAAAGAGAGAAGAAGGGAAGAAAAAAAAGGGTAAAAGAGAGAAAAAGGAGAAAAGAGAGAAAAATAGAAATTAGAGAGAAAAAGAGGGTAAAGAAAAATAAATACAGATAAAGAGTAAAGAAGAAACAGAAAGACAGAGAAAGAGATAATAAAGAAGAAAATAAAGACAGATAAAGAGAGTAAAGAAACAGAAAGGCAGAGAAAGAGATAGTAAAGAAGAAACAGAAAGACAGAGAAAGAGAGTAAAGAAGAAAATAAAGACAGATAAAGAGAGTAAACAAGAAAAATAAAGACAGAGAAAGAGAGAGTAAAGAAGAAAAAGAAAGACAGAAAGAGAGGGAAGAAAAAGAGAGCGAAAAGGAGAGAAAGAGAATGATAGAGAAGGGGGGAAAGTGGCGAAGTGAGAGGAGGGAAGCGTCTGGTAGCGAGTAGTCTCCGTGCCATGAAGGGACTCGAGAGGAAGGAAGGAATGTTGTTGTTGTGTCGGGAGGCAGTTGCACCGGGGCAAGTGGGATGGGGGAGGTGGCTATCAGGAGGAGCGGGGGCAGGGGGCAGGGGCACGTGAAGGGGGAGGAGGGCAAAGTCAATGCACCGCAGGGGAATGCAATGCTGCGCCACTACAGTTCCTACGTTGGAAGTGCATTCTACCGTACTATATGACTATAATGTCTATAGTTCGCATTAAGTACTGCACAATTCACAGCGTATATATTCACATGACTTGAAAAGAAAAAAACTATAACAACCAATTGTCTCTACTCCCTAATCGAAATGCCACAAATCAAAATCTCATTCTAATATCATCAAATGAAAAAAAACCTATTTCCAGTATTCCCTTTTTTACCATGCGCACTAATAAATCATTTTGAATTTAAATTTCTTTTATTTTTAATATATTTTCTATTCTCTTTTAAACATATTATTTTTATTTATTATAATTTATTTAGGAATACAATTTGAATGTTTCTTCTTCAGGTACAGCGGTTCTTAGACAATTTTTTTAAATATGTGACACGATCTGAAGAAAGGGACCTTACAAGCATTTGTAAGGTAATTTGTAAGGCTATGTATTGTAAAATAATTTGTAAGGCTATGTATTGTAAGGTTATGTATGCTGACAATTTTAACTTAATTAATACTTCCCTTATAATTATTTGCAGACAAAAACAGTTTTTCTCGATATTTTACAAAAAAGCTATTCAAGAAAAACTGTTTTTGTCTGCAACTAATTGAAAGAGAAGCATTAATTAAGTGAAAACTGTCAGCAAACATAACCTAATTTCAAATGCTTGTAAGATCCCTTTCTTCAGATCGTGTCACATATATTTTTATTCTCTTATTTAAAATGTACTTTTTATTCTTGTAGATTTTATTGCACTTATTCAATGTATTTGAAAATTTACAACTATTAGGCAAAAAGGAAGGAAAAAGGAATCTCAGGAGTGAATTGACGTGACAATCAAAGGTCGCCACGTGGTCGAGTCGTTCATAACCTCATAGTTTTTAAAAAATAGAATTTTTCGCAAAATTCAGTATTTTTGCATTTACGAATACAGTGAAACCTCTGTAATCTCGCGCTCTTTCTCTCTCCTTCTGCTTGTTAAGACCTTTATTACCAAATCATAAATTTTAAACATCCGCCAGGACACTAAAAAGCAAAATTTACAAACACAAACTTACAAAATTCATTAATTAACTTAGTCAAGAACGTTAACATTTTAAGACAAAGAGAAAGATCTTGCGCCCTTCTTTTTCGCACTCTTTTAACATTGAATCAATAATTAAATTCCAATTAGAGAGGTTCAATAACAAAAGCATAATTAACACAAAAAATTTTACACAAAAAGTAATATTAACTTGCAACAGCAAAATGTTTCCCAAAAATAGATAAATAACACTGTAAAAGCTAAAGCTTTAGCTACTTTAGTAAAACTTTAGCTACTTTAATAAAACTTTAGCCACTTTAATAAAACTTTAGCTACTTTAATAAAACTTTATCTATTTTAGTAAATCTGTATAGCTATAGCTAATTTAGTCAAACTTTTCGCTGTTCCAGAAAAACATATATTTGCCTACACTTTTAATCAAATAAAAAAAAAGACTGAATCATAGACTTAGAATTCAGTGAAAAAGGTGATAAAAGGCAATTCTAATGTCATTTCTTGCTCAGTGGCTGTTAAATTATTATTTCATTTTTCTCGGGCTGTAAAATCATGCAAAATGAGTGTACACGGGTGGCGTCTTTCATTGGAAAAAAATTCTCGCAGAAAACAAACTTACTAAAGGAAACGAGTCGCGTGAGCGAAACTGCGTTGCAGATGGTTCACTATACATTATACGACTACTATCGCTTCTTGGAAACTATAATGCACCGCAAAAGTCGAGTTGAGCTGAGCTTTGCCTCGCTTCATGGCACATATAGAAATGCAACATTTCCGGAAATATGTTTCCAAGGGTGAATAAATCTCGACAAATTTACTAATTCTTCTCCTTTTTTTTTTAATTAACAGAGACAAAACGGCTCTTTTCTGATGTTTGATTAATAAACAAAAAATTTGACAAACAATCCCTTAATATTTAGAAAAAAGGTCTGGTCAGAATAACTAGAATTCTGCTTAAATGTGCCCTTACTACTTTTTCTGGTCACTTTAACCACAACTACTGGTCACTTTAACCACAACTTCTGGTTACTTTAACCACAACTTCTAGTTCCTTTTACCACAACTTCTAGTTCCTTTTACCACAACTTCTAGTTCCTTTTACCACAACTTCTGGTCCCTTTAACTACAACTTCTAGTTCCTTTTACCACAACTTCTGGTTCCTTTAACCAGACCTTTTTAGTACATTTAACCAGAAGTTTAGTATATTTAACAAGCACTTTTAGTTTCTTTAACCAAAATGTCTATTTTTTAACCCGAACTTTTAGTTTCTTTAGTCAAAACTTCTAGTTCCTTCAACCAGAACTTCTAGACTCGTTAACCACAACTTATAGTTCTTTTAACTAAAGTTTTGATTAATTTTACCAGAAAAAAATAGTAAGGGTGTATTTAACCAGACATTCTTCTTTGTGAACGTTTAAATTAGATGAAAAAAAATAAAATTTAGGTTTCGGTTTTCAGAGGATCTAAAAGAGGTTTTTTTTCTAAAAAAAACAAACAAGTTAAATAACGTCTTGTAATTCGGAATGCAAGATGCTAGAGAAAGGGTGTAATAAGACGAGCTTGAAAGACTTAAACTCAATTTGAAGACTTGTTTTTTTACGCCTTATACAGCAGACAACCAGAAGCCCTTATCGATCTCTTTCTAACGGGCCTAACGTAAATACAAGCATGCACAAGCAACTAGGAGCTCATGCCATTTTTACTTGTTTCACTTTTAAAAATATTCCACGTCAAGCGAAAATAAAAAATAGATGCTAAAGACAAATTTTTTTGCAAAGATGCAAAATTTTTAAAAGAAAATAAATTCAAAAATTTGCAACAAAAATAATCGCAATTGAAATAATCGCAACGATATGCAATTATAATCATCTATATCCAATTAATGTTAAATTAATCGAAAAATAGAAACTTTGTCCTAATTTATTATTCTCTTCGTTTATTAAAAAAAACGTGCATTACGATCATTGTAACTAAAAATCATTGTCAAGGCAGTTTTTCAACCAAATGATACCTCATTGTTAAAAGATCAATTTTCCACAAATCCCACGACTGTCAAGAAAAATTTCCACGAATCGCGAGTGACTAAACATAAATTCCAGTGCGGCTCGACAAAAATGCGCATTTCAAATAAAGACGTCTTTCGCGAAAGGATAAAAACAACCAATAAAAAAGTAAAAGATAAAAAGAGCGCAAGAGAAAACAGAGAGGAATAGAAAAAAAGAGTTGAGAAAAAACGCCAAAAAAGAGAGAAAGTGTCAAAAAAGGAGAAAAAGAGAAAAAAGAGAAAAAGGGAACAAAAAATTTAAAACAAGTGAAAAAAGTAAAAAAGAGTGAAAAAGATAGAAACAGTGAAAAAGGTAGAAAAGAGTAAATAGGACAAAATAATGAAAAAAGTAAAGAGTAAGAAAGGTAGAAAAGACTAAAAAATCAGAAAATACTAAAAAGGAAAAAATAATGAAAAAAGTAAAAGGTAAAAAAGGTAGAAAAGACTAAAAAATCAGAAAATACTAAAAAGGAAAAAAATAATGAAAAAAGTAAAGAGTAAAAAGGGCAAAAAAGAGCAAAAAAGTAAAAAAGAGTGAAAAAAGAGAGAAAGAGAAAAAAAGAGAGTAAAAGCGAAGTTGTTACTACGTCTTAGCATGACTAGGATGCACGTCGACCACGAGGGCGTGTGGTCGTCGTTTGCAGTTCAGTCACTCGGCCGTTCGCACTGGCGCGCTCGCTTTCGTATGAGTTGAAAGCACAGTTCATACGTTGTGTCTCACATACTTGGCTCACTCACATTCAGGAAGTAAGTGGTAGTGGAGAGGCGCGCCAAGCGCGCAGTATACCCTCCAAGTTTCGCAGTCCAAAGCCTTGGCTCTCTCATCTCGGTGAGAAGCCGGAATTACATGTGTGAGTCTCCTTGTGTGAGCCAAAGTCCGCGTGGTGTTGAGCAGCGTGAGTAGCGTGTGTACTCGCGAGTCGCGACGCGCTTGCGCCCTCCACTTCAAACGCGACACTGAATGAAGCCCCCACCACCATTGCCACCGGCTCCAGACACTCGCAGGCCAAAGTTACACGATGTGAAACAAGGGCCGCAGATGCCAATTTTGTCGCCGTCAAAGAGAGGACAAAAAAAAAACAAAGAAAAATTAAAAATACTACCTTAAAACTCGCGACACGCCATTCTCCGTTCTTTTCACTAATGGAAAATTTTTACTTTCACGTCTCCCGTCATTTGTGACAAATTCGCATGAATGACTGGAATTGCTTTTTTTTTACACTTATTTATCTTTTTTTAGATTTATTTATCTTTTTACACTTATTTATCTTTTTTTACATTTATATCTTTTTTTAGATTTATTTATTTTTTTACACTTATTTATCTTTTTTTACACATTTGTATCTTTTTTTACATTTATTTATTTTTTTACATTTATTTAATTTTTACATTTATTTATTTTTTACATTTATTTTTTCGTACATTCTCAACAATAATGAGAAGATATTTAATTTGGGCGATTTTCGTTTTTGAATATGACTAATGAGTTTAAAATCTGTTATTTTAAATGCAGACCTCGGTCTACATTTATGAACGTGAACATCTTTTAAATCTCGGTACAGTCAACTCTACGAATAGTGCTGCAGATTTGCAGAAAGGAAACAAAGGACGCTCGAGTGAGAATAAAAGAAAAATGTCACTATTCATAGAGTTTTAGTGGCACTATTCATAGACTTGACTGTATACGAAACTAAACGAAAATTCCACTTTTACACTTCGATATACGAAAATAATCGAGAACTCTTCTTTTACACCTCTTTCACACTTCTTTTAAACCTCTTTTAGACTTCTTTTAAACCTCTTTTAGACTTATTTTAAACCTCTTTTAAACTTCTTTTAAACTTCTTTTAAACCTCTTTTAAATCTTTCTTAAACCTCAGTCAGCCTTCGATTTAACTTTTTCTACAGCACAGAATGATCTTTTTTTTTTCAAAAAATAAAAGATGATTAAAATACGATTATAAAAGTTTATATTGTTACTAAAGATGTTTTTATTAATGACAAACTTTATACATTAAATAAATATTTTTCCTTTCATTTGTTGGTTGTCAAAAAGTAATGAAATTAAATTCCTCATGGAGTAATATGACAATAAAATGAAAATGACACAGTCTGGTGACGTTGCAATTAAATGGCATTTAATGGAGAATATCCATTGTAATTTTCATCAAGTGTGTCATTTTCTGACCAAGTATTTGAAATATATTGAGTCGTTATCAGTGAATGTAAAGCCAGCTGCCGCTCAAGCTTTTCAATATCAATAGAACATCGGGTTTGGGTCGGTGGGTGACACATTTTGCCTAGTGGTAACGCTAAAAAGAAAGAGAAGACAAAAAGACAGAGAAAGAAAATCAGGACGAAGAGAGAGAACCAACCAGAATATAAAGAAAACGAGGCAACGAAAGGGAACAAGAAGAGAGAGAGCGAAAAAAAGAAGGAACGAAAAATAAAAAGAACGAAAAATGTAATAAATGGAAAATAAAAAGAACGAAAAATAAAAAGAACGAAAAATAAAAGAAACGAAAAATAAAAAGAACAAAGAATATAATAAATGAAAAATAAAAGAAACGAAAAATAAAAAGAACGAAAAATATAATAAATGAAAAATAAAAGAAAAGAAAAATAGAAGGAATGCAAAATAAAGAGAACGAAAAATAGAATGAACGAAAAATGGAAAGAGAGGTCGAAGAATAGAGAGAGAGAGAGAAAGAGAGCGATGTTGATATTGATTTGTGAAACGAAAAGCACCCCTTGAGCAGCCACCCTTCCCGGAGAGAATACGAGGCCGGTTCTCTCTTCTCACTATGTACCGCACCCCATAGTCCACGGGGAGAGAAGGTTGCATCCTTTGGGTGGGTCAGGGCCAGAGAAACAGAGGGAGAGTTCGTTAAACTGGAGGTCCCTGCACCCTGCATCGTTTTCTCTCTCTCTCTCCTTCCTTCTCTCTTATTGCACTAACCAACAACGTGAGATCGAATTCCGCCGAACCATCTCCACAAGATGCGGGACTGTCATATGCCCGGTAGACTAATAAAACACTATCCATCATCATTGAAACCAGAGGAGCCTTGAGAGCAAAAAAAACCCAATTCCGGCAAAAATAACAAAAACACGTAACAAGTATGTGTAAGAAATTTACAATAAAAATACACTTCAAAAATTCTGATATAAACATTTCTCAAATTTTTTCTCAAATTCTCGAATTCTTTTTCAAAAGTGAAGCAAAAATTCAACGAGTATTAAGAAGAACTGACTAATAACAAAATAAACGCGTACAAGTTCAGAGGCAGTTATTGCACGCGTGTTCGTAAAGTGAAATTAAAGCTCTATAAAAGAAAGGACGATAAAAGAAAGTGTATTTTGCTTGATTTTAAAGAAGCGACCTGTGAAAACTAATGCACAATTTGCAGGGGACGATTGTTTTGATAGCAGTCGAAAAATGTCCGAGAGCGATTCCCATCAGTGAAATGTGTGTATGGACCGCACATGCGAGGGCGTGGACACAGCACGACGCGAAAGGGTCGTCGAGGAGGATGAGGTTTACGAGAGGAGGGAAGCAGCTCAAGTAAGACAAGTAAAAAAGGAAGCAGGAGACTGGGAACGTGAGAGGAAAAGGGTGAAGTGGGATTAGGTCCGAGAGAAGTAAACAAGTGGAAGATGGTGGGGCAGTGCTCAAGCACTGGTCAGTGCAGTGCATTTAGTGCATTCCTCAAGTCTGTGCCGCTAAAGACACTGGGTTAGAGAGGGAAAGAAAAGAGAGAGAGGAACGCACGAGAGACAATATGTCGCAGACTTGTGTGAGTGCGTGCGAAAAGAGGGAAGACAGAGAGAGAGAGAGAGAGAGAGAGATAGCGCGAGAATGTGAAAGAGCATGTGAACGAAGGAGAAGAGGCCACGAGAGGGAAGAAAAGACTACGAGAAAGAGAGTGGAAGAAAGAGAAAATGAGAGTAAAAGAGAGCAAGTAAAAGAATAAGAGAGAAAGAAAGAGAGAAAAGAGAACAAGAAAGCAAGAGAGAAAAAAAGATAAAAAAAGAGAGCAAGAAAGAAAGCAAGAGAGAAAAAAAGAAAGAAAGAAAGAGAGAAAAAGAGAGCAAGAAAGAAAGCAAGAGAGAAAAAGAGAGAAAGAAAGAAAGCAAGAGAGAAAAAAAGAAAGAAAGAAAGAAAGCGAGAGAAAAGAGAGAAAGCAAAAAAAGAGAAAAAATGAAATAAAGAGAGAAAGAAAGAGAAAAGGAAAGAGAGAAAGAAAGAGAGCAAGAGAGAAAAAAAAGAGCAAGAAAGAGAGCAGGAGTATAAAAAGAGAAAGAGAAAAGAGAGAGAAAAATTTAAGAGAATTTTTAAGAGAAGAGAAAAATGAAAGAGCCAAAAAAGTGAACGAAAAAAGGTGTAAAAGGCGGAAAAAGTGCAAGACAGAGAAATAGAATAAGAAGCAGCAAGAGTGCAAGAGAGAGAAAAAGGGTAAGAAAGGGAAAAAGCGAGAGACGAAGAGAGTGAGAAAAACAGAAAAAGAGCAAGATACAAAGAGTGCAAGAGAAAGAGAGCAAAAGATAGAAAGAGTGTAAGAAAGAGAATACAAGAGAAAAAAGTAAGAGAGAGTGCAAGACAGAAAGAGCGTAAGAAACAGAGAGCACAAGAGAGAGAAAGAGAGAAAGACCGTAAAAAAAGGAGAGTACAAGACAGAAAGTAAACAAGATAGAAAGAGCGTAAGGAAAAAAGAGTACAAGAGAGAGGAAGAGAGCAAACGACAGAAAAAGCGTAAGAAACAGAGTACGAGAGAAAGAGAACAAGACAGAAAGAGCGTAAGAAACAGAGTGCGAGAGAAAGAGAACAAGACAGAAAGAGCGTAAGAAACAGAGTGCGAGAGAGAGAAAGAAGGGAGAAAAAGCAGAAAGAGACCAAGATACGGAGAGTACGAGAGAGAAAAAGTGTGAGAGAGAAAGAGAGGGTGGGAGAGAAACGTTGTCCGCAACGCGGCACGCTACTTTGGACCGACGGGCGCAAACCGCATTCCCGGCCGTGACCTTCGCTAGGACATCGCCACTGCCCCATCCTCCTTCAACATCTCCCTCTCTCGTAGCCCCCCGTGGCAGACTCATCGACCACCCCCCGCTCAGCGAGAGCCATCGTCCCCCCTGGATTCACAATCGCCCCACTAGATCCATAATGCGGCCCGCACACAGCATCGTGGAGCATAGTATTCCTTCTTTCTCTCTCTCCTTTGATTTATCTTCTCAGTTTGCTCATCTCCTTCCTCTCCTTGTTTCCCTTTTCTCGGCTCCCGACCGTCTCATTTAACACCCGAGCCCGGGAATTCGCTCTTTATTAATTCACATTACGAACAAACAATACCTCCAAATTACAAAAAATTTATAATCAATATTAGATTATCCGTGAAGGTACTCAAAACTTTTTTAAAAAGACTAGGATATTAAAATTTACGATACACTGGAACCTCCAAATAAGGAAGTATTTTAGGAGCGACAAATTGCGTTAAATTGAGGTTCCAGTGTACTCAAATGCTGTGATGAATGGAATGAATTTTCTTTGGTGGAGAATGTATTTTCTCTTTCGATGTGACAATAAAATCATAAAAGGGGGTAATTTAATTTAATATTTGGGTCTGACAGTAGTCAATATGACTGTAAATTGAAAATAAAAAGGGGTCATTTTAAATTGAAGGAATTTACTTGTCTTCAAGCACGTATATTCAAGGAATTAAATAATACTGATTTACATCAATTATTTTATTTTTGTAATATTTAATTACAAAAGCAAAATAATAGAATTAAATATTACAAAAGCAAAATAATAGAATTAAATATTACAAAAGTAAAATAATTGATGTAAATTAATCAGTTTCATATAACTAAAAACAAGCTTCTCTTCTTTTTTAAAGAATTTTAATATTCCCAACGATCAATGACGTACCTTCACAAAATAAACGACATCATTATCTATTAATACTCGAGACAATTTCCCTTGAATTCTAACCTCAAACCTGAACAGTAAATAGGAAGTCACCATAAAAATCAGATAAAAATTCCTTCCTTACGTGACTTGAATTCGCAATAAATAAATAGCTCAACTAGACAGTCAAGTACGTTCTCATATCGTATTTAAACATATTCTCTCAATTTCATCACAAACACACAATATTATTATTACAACCTAATTATTTATAACCTAATATATAACCTATATATAACCTAATTATTTCATTAATTATGATCCATTTGCAAAATTTAAATCACTACCCTTTAATTTACGTTACTCTCTAAATCTGCAAGAAAAAAATTGTCCCAATTTTCAACAACTTTCAATTTTATTTAATATATAATTGTATTTCAATTACAGTCAACTCTACGAATAGTGCTGCAGATTTGTACAGAGGAAACAAAGGATGCTCGAGTGAGAACAAAAGAGAAACGGCACTATTCGTAGAGTTTCAGTGGCACTATTCATAGAGCTTTAGTGGCACTATTCATAGAGTTCACCTGTGATTTAATATCACACTCAACTCTATGAATAGTGCCACTCGAATATGAAATTGAATTAAGTATGGAAAAAATGTCAATGATGCAAACAATGTTTTAATATAACTAATGTAGAGAATTCAAATTTCTGATAAAAAAGAAACATTTATCCAGAATAACGAAAATTTTCCCTTTTGTGAAAATTCAATTTCTCCACAATAGAGATAATCTTAAAATTGCTTGTACATTTTCAGTGAACATTTAACTATTCTATATACAAATATTTCATTGTTTCAGCCGAAGTTTTTTTATCGTTTAATCAAAATAGATTCTAATTATATAAAATGATAAATAAATTAGATTTTAAATAAATTAGGTTATAAATTAATTAGATTATAAATTAATTAAATTATAGATTAATTAAAGTATAGATTAATTAAAGTATAGATTAATTAAATTATAGATTAATTAAATTATAGATTAATTAAATTATAGATTAATTAAATTATAGATTAATTAGATTATAATCGATTAATTAGATTATAATCGATTAATTAGATTATAATCTAATTAATTAATAAATAAAAAAGTAATAAATTAATTAGATTATACATTACATTCAATGTTGAATTCAAAATTTCAATTCAATTGTTTACAAATCGAATTTATCATCGCTTAAATGAACAATAATTATAAACAAGATGAGATTGAAATAATCTGTCAACATTTTCATAATTTACTTGTTAATGAAAAAGCACAGTGACATAAAGCCAATAACATTTCAAATAGTAAGGATTCGAGAGTATAGCTCGCATATAGTGGCACTTGGTTGTACAAATAAAATGATTTTGTCGGAAAGCAAAAAGCATCGAGTTCTTGGAAGTCGTATTAACACAACGGGTGCTTAGCCGCTCCAATTAGCATCCCCCCACCCCAATTCTCATTTCTTGCCAAGTTGCCTTTCTAGTTCACCTTTATCGCATTCTCTTTTCGCTTCTTTCTTTAATATTCATAATTAATGAGACGTAATGCAAACTCTTTTTTTACTAATATCATATTCTCATACAAAAAAAAAGTTTCAATCTTTCCATTAAATGGAATGCGGAAGTTTGGAATTTCAAACCAACTTCAACTTCAAACCTTGCAAATTACTAATTAAGCTTCGTTTACTAAAGGATTATTATCGCACCTATTTGCTAAACGTTTTAACTGTTGCTCTAAAAAGTCGCCAGTTAATTCACAAAAAAACTGACCACAAAATATTTTACAACTGCTTTGAATAACTGTCAATTACAAGTTCATCGTAACAGAGACAATAACGAAATCATTTACAATTGTGACAAAATAATTTTCGCAGTAAATAAACTGGAAAAATAAAAAACAACAAATAGAGAGAAGAACAGTGAACAAAACTAAAACCAGGAAAAAAGAAACTACACTGAAAAAATGTATTTGATTCAAATAACCATTTACTTGTCTATTATCAAATAAATATTTATTTGAACCAAGTAATTATTTGATTCATTATCAAAAATTCATTAATAATTTACAAATAAATGACATTTGAATAAATTATTTCTGCATTTGAATCAAATATTGCTTATTGGACTCAAATAATAATTACTTGTTTCAAATAAATATTTATTTGATAATAGACAATTAAATAGTTATTTCAATGAAATAATTTTTTTTCAGTAAATTTAATTTTTAATAAATTTATAATGAAATTTTTAATAATTTAATTTTAATATAATTTAATTTTTAATAAATTTATAATGAAATTTTTAATAATTTAATTTTATTATAATTTAATTTTTAATAAATTTATAATTAAATTCTTTTTAAAAAAAATAAATTTTCGTTACAGAATTAAATCACCCTAAAGAAAAAAGCCAATAATTATCCAAAGCCAAATAAAACCGAGCGAAAAAAATTAATTTTACATCAAAAGTAAAGACCCCAATCCTAAATTTCCATAAGAAAAAAAAATCTGCAATTGCATCCCTTTACAGTGCAAGTGTACGGGATCAAAATAATTCGAGTCATACTCTCGTGAGATACATGAATGAGAGAAGTGGGTATGTGGCTTGCCGTTGTTTACTGTCTGGCAAGAACGTGAAGTAACCACATGCACGAGATGGCAGTGGCACAAGGGGGTAGAAAAACTGAGATAAAGAGAAAGAGGCAATTCGCTAGTCTGAGCAGGATAGAAGAGAGCCTATTTAACAAAGTGGCGGGGAGGATGCCAGGATGAAGATGGGGATCAGGCCCAGGATTCGAAGAAAGAAGAAACAGAGAGTCAACGACCCAATGAGAAGAGCCATGCAAGGTTAGGGAACGCTTCAAGCATCCGCTCTTTCCTCGACGTCGCTATGTGCGTCTGACGCGTGCGAAAAGACAAATTATGTGCGAAATAGAGAATTTTTTAAATTCGCCATTAATCAATTTTGCAACCCAATCGCAAACCCAGCCTAAACTGGCCCAAACAAAAAAATAACCTAGGTCGTGTTCAAGCGCAAAATTCCACATTTTGACTTTTTCTTGACATTTTGAAAAAAAAAATCTTCTCGAAAATATGCTTTTAAAAATACTACTCAAGTTTGAAACGTCTTTTTCCTTTTCGAAAAACTAGGAACGTGTTTTTTTACTCAATTATTGTTCTAGTTGAAACAAGTTGCACTAGTACATTTAAACATTAATGTTGTAAAAAGATAAAATAAAATAAAATGTTTATAATTGATAGGTACAAAAATATTTAACAAAATTACAGATAACAGAATTTTGTTTATGTAAATTGTAAAATTGTTTTCGTACATAAAAAAGAAAAAGTTGCAGGCTTTATAAAACTGAGAAAAATAAAAGTGATTACTATGTGCATTTCGTAAACTTAACTAAAAGAAGTGGTAGAATCAAACAGCTACTTCGTTATCTTAACCAACGCACTAGTAAAGTTAACTAATTACTTAGTAAATTTAACCAAGCACATAGTAAAGTTTGCCAAGCAAATAGTAAACTTCACCAAGCGCATAGTAAACTTTACCAAGAGCATAGTAAAGTTTACTAAGCAAATAGTAAACTTCACCAAGCGCATAGTAAAGCTTACCAAACAATAGTAAAATTTACCAAGCATATAGTAAAGTTTACCAAGCGAATAGTAAGCTTTACCAAGCATATAGTAAGCTTTACCAAGCACATAGTAAAGTTTACCAAGCATATAGTAAACTTTACCAAGCGCATAGTAAAATTTAGCAAGCAAATAGTAAAGTCTACCAAGCGCATAGTAAAGTTTACCAAGCATATAGTAAACTTTACCAAGCGCATAGTAAAACTTAGCAAGCAAATAGTAAAGTTTACAAAGCGCATAGTAAATCTTACCTAACAAATAGTCAAGTTCACCAAGTACATATAGTAGATTTAACCAACAAACTAGTAATCCCATTATTCAACAATTTACGTGGTTACCAGTACCAAATACTATTTCTGGCGCAGGTAATTTTTAAAAATGCAAAAGAAAAACGTGAAACATGTTAATGCCGCAAAAATAAAAATGTTAAAAGCCAGATATTATTTACTAAACCAGAGTGATATTACCAAAAATAATTTATGCAAATAAGCCGAAAAAAGGGTAGAATTTAAAAATGAAAAAAATCGATATATTGAGATTTTCGGCGAATTCCTGTTTTCTTGATTATAATTTGGGTTATTCACCGTGGGATAAGAATTTTTTTCGGTAGACAGATAACAAATGAGCACGAATTTGTCATTTTACATGACGTCATGCAGCGTCGTTGGCCGTGTTACGACCATGCAACCGTTAAGTGACCGATTGGCATGCGAAAACGCGGCACCTGTGCCTCGCGTTCCGAGATTCTTTATCCACTTTGTTCTTTTTCTGCAATGAATCCCTATTTTTTTATCATTCCAATCGACCTAATTATCATAAATCATCTCTGAATATTATGAGAAAAATTAAATCTTTTAATTAATCATTAGCATCACAAACTGTTGTTGTTGTCTTTTTTTCTGTCAAATCCATTGGCATTGATGTTTGCCGTTTGTCAGAAATATCAACAAATTTTGAAAGTAAAATTTAGAAAAGAAAAAAAGTGGACGTGACTTTAGCCACTTCTTCGGGCTTGGATTTCTCGAAAGATACACAAGAATTCCGAACAGGAGGAACATTTACCGGACGTGAGTTTATGCACTTCTGGTTTGAAATATTAATATGATTTTGTAGAAAGCGGCTGAAAGGAATGACTAAAGTCCCGTCGTGTACTTATAAGGTCTTTAAACATAACGTGGATGATAATTGAATCAGAAGTAACGTATTTTGTTTTTAAAAAAAACAAAAAAGATATAAACAAAAAAAAACAAAAAAGACAAAAACAAAAAAGACAAAAAACAAAAATGAGAATGTAAAAATACCTGACATCCAAAAAGTCCATTGCATAAGATGGACGTGACTTTAGTCATTTCTTGTATACCCAATTTTTCAAAAAATACAAAGTAAAATTAATATCCCATGCTAGAGAAATGTAAAGGAATGCTTAGTTAATATTTCTCTGCTACAGGAAATTAATTTCACACTGTAATTTTTGAGGAAGACGAGCTAAAAGAAATGACTAACGTCCCGTCCACCATATGCTTTTCAACGGCAGGAATGTTGTTTCAATCAGGCACATGTGATAAAATCAACAGGTTATATAATAAGAATGTAATATAATAAATAATATAATAAATAAGTAATAAGATAAATAATACAATTAAAATGTAATATAATAAATATGAAATAAATTGTTTCCGTAGCGCAGATTTCAAGATTAGGAGCATACGGTGGACGGGACTTTAGCCATTTCTTTTAGGTCGTTTTTCTCAAAAACTACACTGTGAAATTAATTTCCTGTAGCAGAGGATAAGCATCCCTTTTCATCTCTTTTGTAAGGGTTATTAACGCTTACAAAACTTACAAAACCCTTTGTACTTCTTTAAAAGTACGACAAAAACCAACATCTAAAGTCCCGGCCCCTCAGTTCATACAATTTGGTTTTTGTCGTATATTTTATAAACAAAATACAAAACTTTCTCGATTAGGTTAGCCTCCAAATGTTTAAAGATCTCGAAACTATGAATCAGACGGGACATTAGCTATGTCAACACTTTTTGAGTAATCTAATGAAAAAAATGTCTCCAGTACCGCCTTTATTAAAACTTTAAAACTTTACAACTTTATTAAAAGTCAAACCAGAAGCTATAAACGCCATCAAAATATAACTAACATCAAGAATGAAAACGTTCAAACCTACGAAATTCTTCAAAACATAAGTATACGATTCAAACTCATATCAATGACAAAAACAATGCTTCCCTATGAGGAATCAAAAAGAACCAATTTCCTTCTGGAAGAAAAAAGCACAAATCATTGACGAAACTGAGAATGCAAAAATTCCAAGAAATTCATATTCAACCTGCTGTGGAATTTTTCCCAAATCGCAGTGGACAAAGTCCCGAAGATCACGGGATAGTTTGTGCACGTGAGATTGAGTTGAGAAGAATTGAGATAAAGATTAAAAAGGGTGGGGGGTGGTTTGGATGACCGAAAAAGAAGCTCGACCCGAGTCGATGTGACGAGAAAAGAGAGAGAAGAGAAGAAAAAAAGAGGAAAGAGACAGAAAGAGAGAAAAGTAAAGGGAGAGAGAAAATAGAAAGAGAGAAAAGATAGAAAGAGAAAAGAAACAGAAAGAGCGAAAAGATAGAAAGAGAAAAGAAACAAAAAGAGCGAAAAGACAGAAAAGGAGAAGAGATAGAAAGAACGAAAAGATAAAAAGAGAAGAAAAGAGAGAAAGAGAAGAGAGAGAAAAAAGGAAAAGAGAGCCAAGTGTGAGAGAGTGATAAAGAGAAGAGAGAAGTAGAGGGTCAGTAGCTCTGCGTTCTCATGCATTCCGCTCTGTCATGGCGGCCGGCGACTCAGATGTTTCTTTCGTCCTTTTCTAATGTTAAAGGCAGCGTCTTCTCGCGCTCTCCTGTTTCTCTGACGGTCCTTGTTGCACTCCTGTCGCCGTCGGACCCCCGTGCCAAAGAGGAGAAAGGTGGAGGGGGAAAGGGGCCCGAACCGGTGGAGTAAAAGGGAAAAGGGCGAAGAAACAGGAAGGAGGCAACTGGTGGGGATAAAGGACGAGGGAGAGGGGGAGCGCCCACCGTACTAAATGCTTCGTCCGAGGCGCCCGCTCTCACGCTGCCCGGGCCCCTTTTGCCCCTGGGCCCGCTTCCCACTCGACGTAAACAAGCTCCATACCCTCTACTGTGCGTTAGGTTCGGATTTTCGTCTCATCACGTGGCTCTCTCAACGTTTATTCATAAATTTAACCGTATTCCAAGCATTTTTTTCAGCAACACACTTCTTTAAATTGCATTTTTACTCACTTTTCAAAATTATTATTTCTGCTTTAATTCTTTTTGATTTGTATTTCAGTTTCAATTTCTTTTAAATTTGTATTTTCATTCACAAATTTGTATTTTTATTTACAAATTTGTATTCTCATTTACAAATTTGTATTTTCATTCACAAATTTGTATTTTTATTTACAAATTTGTATTTTCATTCACAAATTTGTATTTTTATTTACAAATTTGTCTTCTCATTTACAAATTTGTATTCTTATTTACAATTTTGTATTTTCAGTCACAATTTTCTATTTTTTAAAAAAATATTTCTACTCAATTTAGTTGAAAAAACAACAATTTATCAAAAATACTTTTGGGCTCGCTTTTGGGTTAATACCCAAAAGACGTATTAACAATAAAAATGCATTGAAATCATTTACGCAAAAGACGTACTAAATGATTCCTTTTATTTTGTAAAACTAATTTTGAAGCGTCTGAAAGGAAAATTTGAAAAAAGAAATGGGACAATTAAGAGTGATAAATGTTAATTTAAAAAATAAGGCAATTGAAAATGAGAAAAATGGGGACAGTTGTTAAAAATAGAATTTGCTGACTAACGTGGGAACGTTTTCCGAAAGCATCTATTTAAGAAAGATATGCCAGCAACTCATTAAATGCAGAAGAGTTTACGAGCGTTAGTGAAATTTCATTTAATGCAAAAACCGAGTCAAGTAGAGAGGAGTCGATTATCTTTGGTTATTAAAGCGTCAATGTTATAAGTAGAAAAGGATATAAATGGGCAATGTTGTAATGAGGTCACAGCATTGCATATAAGTATTACAGAGAACGTCAAATATGCGTCATTACCAGTAAGGATATCTAAGGCGAATGAGAAAAACCTATCAATAGTTTATATAATTCTATTTATAGTTGAAGAATATCGTTATATAATCAACAATGTCACAATCAGACAATTAAGTGTATCAAACTACCGTTTAATAAACCTTCCACATCCTTCCCCAAAGAATATTTCAATCAAACCGACAATTCACACAAAAACAAATATTCTTATTTTACTTTTGTACTTTTACTCATTTTGCACTTTTTTAATAATTTTGCCACTGTACGTTTTTTTTTATTTATTATTTCTATTTTTCTATTTATTATTCATTATTATTTCTATTTTTCCATTTATTATTCATTGTTATTTCTATTTTTCCATTTATTATTCATTATTATTTCTATTTTTCTATTTATATTGTTCATATTTTATTACAACTTTCTATTTTTCCACTTTCATTTAAAACTTTTCTAATTTCATTTTATATTTTCCTGCTACTTTCTTTTTATATTTCCTGTATTTTCGAGAGTTTTGCCTAAATTTACGTTATATTTAATTACTGCGATTTTTTAAAAGATGAATACATATATCGGAATAGAAAAGTGCACAAGTAGGGATTGGCAGTGGAGCTTTTGGCCTCGACATCTTCCCACACATAGGTGGAGGATAATGACGAAGGGCGAAGGGTTCACTAACGCACGACCGACAACAATAACAAGAGAAAGAGAGAGAAAGAAAGGGTTCGTGTTTCTTATGTTTGTACATGCGCGGGAGCGATGAACTTGAGTTCTGCACTAAATAATCTACCTCTTTCACCCTCAACATCGCGCCCAATTTTTCACCAAGAAAACAAAAAAAATCCCCATCAAAAGTGTCAACAACAAGCAAATTTTAATTTAAAAACAACAAAATTTAATTACATAGGAAACAATAACTAAAAAAAAAAAAGATTAAAAAATAATTTGTAATATTGTGTCTTAAAAACTCAACTTTTTATACTCCTTAGTGAGCAAAAAGTAGTTCTTAATCACGAGTGAGTAAAAACTCAAATTTTTATACTCCCTAGTGAGCAAAAAGTAGTTTTTAATCACTAGTGAGTAAAAACTCAATTTTTTATACTCCCTAGTGAGTAGAAAGTAGTTTTTAATCACTAGCGAGTAAAAAGTCGAGTTTTTAACGCACAGTATTACAAAAAAATGACTTTTTCCTTTTAGAGGAAGTATTTTTTAAGCGAAAAAGAAACTTTTCAAACGTCAGGATCATAGGAAAATTCAAAATTATTATTCCAAAATAATAATTTCAAAAAAAAAAATCGCACATTTTGAATACACTCTCATTTTTTATGAGAATGTAAAAAAAATAAAACAAGACAAATTCGACAAATGCTAATCAAACACGAGTTGGGTTAAATTAGAGAAAAGGCTGAAAATGATCAGGGACTATTTGACCATAATCTCAAAAACGTGCTTCTTTGGCAAGAGAGGTCTTTGATACGGAGCTGGCAAGGATTTTCTTGGAAGCCACCCTGGGGATGTTGGAATGCAAATAAAATGCGAGAGCAACGACTCTCGCAATTAGATTTGAGAGACGCGTCGTGCTAAGACGCTGGACTCCATTTTTTAAATCAATCGCAAAGTAGAAAAGTATAAAAAAACGAATAAATAAAAAATGTAGATACACAAGAAAACTAGATGCGTGAGAAAATGTTGTAAACAAATAAATATACTTTAGTAAATGCGCAATATTGCAGATAAATAAAAACATTTTTGTAAATGCAAAAAAATAAAAAAACTTTTGTGGAAGAAAAATCCTTTGTGGATGAATAAAAAATCCTTTGTGGATGAATAAAAAAAATTTCTGGACGAATAAAAAAAATACATGAATAAAAACATTTTTGGATGAAACGACATTTGTGGAAGAAAAGTTTGTAAATGGGTAGAAAGAGGAGAATAACAAGACTTTGCAAATGAGTAAAATCTAGAGCAGGAGCAAGATTAACAATGAGTGTTGAAGCGATGCGTCATAAGCGCGTTCGAGGGAAAAATTTCGCGCTCAAGCAGAGTTTGTACTGATCCTGTTGGGTTTGATCGCACACGTCGTGAAACGGTGGAACGCGGCTCGCTCAAGAAACAAGGAACACGGAGCTCTCGGTTCACAGATATATTCGAGCCGAAGACGGCATTCCACGGGTACCTGTCCTTAACTCAGCCTCCTACGGTTCGCGTTCTCAGCTCACCGGCAATCGGCCCACAAACTATAATACGGTATGCAAGAAGGCGGCTCTCAACTTTATTCCCTGATTGGTTAACCGTCTAGCACAAAAATTAACCATCTTTTACCCATAATTTATCAGAAAAAAATGCCTCTTTTACCTCCTCCATAAAATAGCTCAATTAAAGACTCATTTTAGATCAAGATAAACAAATTTCACTCGAGATGAAAAAAAGAACGTCTTCATGCAATAATATAACGCACAGTTTAACACGAAAAAATTAGTAACTAATTAATAACAAACAATAAAATACATAAAAACATAAACAAATTAATAACAAAATATATAAAAACAAAAAAAAATAATAACAAAATACATAAAAACATCGAAAAAAATATTTATATATTTATCGCATCATAAAAAAATCGCACATTTTTAATACACTCTCATTATTGATAAGAATGTAATACAGAAAATACAAATACGAGAAATATTAAAAAAAAAATAGCAGAAAACAATTAAAAACGGAGATGAAAACATTTTTTGACAAACGAAATGAAAGATTCAATAAATTTTTTGACTTAATCTAATATTTATTTACCAATCTTGTAAAAAGAAAAGGCAAAATAAAATCTTTGGAAGTTGTGAATATTTAAAAAATTTGAAAATAGCAAAACTTGAAAAAGAAGCAAAATAGTTCCAAATGAGCGTTATTCACAACTTGGACATTTCCTAGAAAATACTTTAAAAGAGCGAAATTTTTCAATGGAATATAAAAAGAATGGCATAAAATGCAAGAAATCCCAGTGTAACAAACTATACGTAAACTTGATATAGAGAAACATAATTTAATATTAATAGAAAGAGAAAAAGTTGTTTAGTGTAGGGAACTGTCGAGGCAACTTTCAATCAGCCAGGATATAATTATACTTGAGGTCAACTTTCATTCTGACGACTTTTAAAATAGTAGTATTAAATAACCTTTGACCACGTGCTCGTAATAATTCCCAAACAAGTTGTACTATTTGCACATAAAATATTGTACTATTTGCCCACAAGAAATTCAACTATTTACACTCAAAAATTTAAACTCAAGAAATTGATTTACTGACACTCAAAACATGAAACTATTAACACGCTCAAAAAATGAAACTGTTAACACATTCAAAAAAATGAAACTATTAACACACACAAAAAATAAAACTATTAACACATTCAAAAAATGGAACTATTAACACACTCAAAAAATAAAACTTTTAACACACTCAAAAAAATGAAACTATTAACACATTCAAAAAATTTAATTATTCACATTAAAGAAATTGTACCACTTACAAGCACAAAATTGCACATTTTATGCACTGCAAGAAACAATTTGAATAGAGAAAACTTGAGAAAGGAAAAATATGGAGTTCTAGTTGCTTGTTAATAAAGCGATAAAGTGTTGAAATATTACGCATCTTTGACAGCAGCTTGGAGATCGTGTGCCACAATACGGCGAAGAAGAGTAAAGTTCAAGGCGAGAAAAATAAACAACTACATGATAGAACGTTCGTCAATTTCTTGCATTCTCCCGATCTAGCACCGAGTAGTCAAGTTAGTTATTCATTGACATTTATACACAAATCTTGCCAAGTATTGATATCTAGAATCTATAGAGAAAATGTAGAACTTGAACGGATCGCAATAAGTGTAAAAAAACGGATGATGCAAGGTAATTGGCACGCGTGAGTTTCCATGGCATGTAAATAATGTAAAGGGGTTTGGCACAGGATATAATTATCATAATAACGCATTCCTGCTTGAATCGGATTCCTGTCAGAGGCTTGTGAATTTTCAAAACCTAAAACATTTCACGTTTAATTCTCAAAACAAAAAACGCAATTGTCAAAACAAAGAAGACAATTGTTAAAACAAAAAACGCAACTGTCAAAACAAAAAACGCAATTGTTAAAACAAGAAACACAATTGTCAAAACAAGAAACGCAATTGTTAAAACAAGAAACACAATTGTCAAAACAAGAAAAACAATTGTTAAAACAAGAAAGACAATTGTTACAACAAAAAGCAACTGTCAAAACAAAAAGGAACGCAAAGGAAATCAAAAGCGAATCGATGCAAAAATCTAAAAGAACAATGGAAGAAACGAAGGAAATAAAAAAAAAAAGAAGCGAAGGAAATACAAACAAAAGCGAAAAAATATATGAAATGAAAACAAAAATCAAAAGAAAGCGAAAAACAAAAATCAAAAGAAAACAAATAACAAACTCAACAAGGAAAAATCAAATTTTACTGTTGATGACGAGAATCAAAGTTAACTTGGAAATTTTAAATAAAAAAAATGGCTACTAAACAAATGAAAAAACTTGAAAAGAAATCTAAAAAAAGCTAAGTTCATGACAACTCTTTCCCAGATGCGTTTGAAGTTCTGAACGTTCAAATGAGCGAAATTTTTATTCTTTTATTTTTAAAATGCAAATTTGTTAAAAAATATCAATTTAGAATATTAACTTNAAAAAACAGTTGTAGATTTTTTCTTCTGCCCATTTTTGAAAAAATACAAAATAAAGAAAAAAATTCGTTCAAATGAACGTTCAGAACTTCAGCAACATTTTCCCAGAAGAAAATGAATAATTTAATAAAAAGGAATGGTAAGAATGGGAAACATTCAGAAGCTATCGAACTTTTCGAATTAATAATTCAAAGAACTTTATAAACTGGAGTATGTATTTACACAGAGCTGTTCTATTAATAAAACAACTCTATTTGTCAATATTAAATTTTTATTTGACGACGTTTAAAACGCTTTTGATTAATGAAAAGACAAATTTTCTGCTCCAAAACATGTAATTAATAATTTCAAAAATATCAGTCTTGATATTAAAAATTGCTTTTCATTGATATTTTTCTATTTTTTTTAGTTAGTAATCAAGAAATATTAATGTAACAAATATATTTTACTTTCGTATTCTATTTTATAATAAATTTGCTAAAAGGAATGAAAATTGCTCAAATCTAATTAAAAATGAAAATGTAAAACTAAATCATCATTCTAAGTAACATTTTTTCAAAGCAGGGATTAATTTTTAATATTTTTTCACTTCGGTAAGTGTACTTTAACCCAAAACTTTCCTCGGATACTATTTGTACCAAAACACATTAAGAGAAAATTTTATGTTCAACTGAAATTAATCCTATCTTGAAAATAAGACTCGTATGCTTCCCACAATGTAAATGAATTATTTGAAAATCAACGTCTGCGTTAAAAGTGTTGCCACTTGAACTGTCTTGAAACGCGATTTTTTTACAGCAAAGATAAGAACGAGATTCCTGTGAAAAAAAATGATCCGATTCTTTTAAAAATGTCCAATTTGATGCTCAAACTCTTTTTAAAAAAATGGTATGCTGATGGCAAAAATTTTGTCTGTTAAGGCATTTCGTACTTTTTTGTTAAAAAAAATCTACCCTTGATTAAAAATATACCCAACAAATAAGCGATATTTTGAAACTTGAAGGATTTTGAAGATTATTTCAAGTTTTTTTTGCACCTAATTATAAATGTTTAAGACAAATCCTGTCAAGAGTGTTTGAGAGCCACTGGTCAAAGAGCAAGCGCACTACCGCAATATGGCGAGGGAAATGAATGTAGCTCCAAAAATTCATTCATAATTTAAGTATGGTTAAAAGCGGGGTGCGGTACAAGAAAACTGGCGCTACTTTTCAGCCGATAACGATACCAGAAAAGGCGGTCAGTCGAACTTTGAGACCTCATCCTCTCCATCAAACTTGAGACACTTTGAGAGAGGGGGTAGAAGAATTAAAATGTAGGGGAGCAATCAAAGGGGAGCAATGACACAGTAAATAAAAAAAAAATGCGTAAAATAATCCAAATACATACTTTTCATGGTGGGCGTATCCATTATCCAAGGGCATCCGGGACAGTAAACACTGTTAGAAATTTTCACTGTCTGCGTTTGATCGTTTCGAAAGGAAGGCAAGGAAGCAGTCGGAGTCGAGGCAGTGTACTTGTAACGCACCGTAGGGTAGGAGAACTCAGCACTGGTATTAGTATGGGAACACACACGCCCGGACACGTGTGTCTCACTTCCTGTGGCGGGCCGGAAGTCTCTATAGTACTATGGCGCACCGTGGTGTAGCGTGACCACGCTACAAGGGCCATTACTACCTCAATGGCATAAGGAATGGTCCAATTACCGGTTAAAGCGACGCACTCGTTATTCTTGCAGCACATTTTTGCAGAGTTCTTTTCCTCTCACAAGACCTATTTTCAAAACTCCATCACAATTACATAACCAAAGAGCGGAAAACACATTTTCCCGTACAATTTTCACCCAAAGTCACAAGACAGAGCACATGGCAATTAATAATCCGCTGGAATGTAGTCACGGCTAGATTCGACGTGTCTTCACGTACGGCCTTTGCGTCATGGAAAAAAAGAAGAATCACTCTGGAATTCCCATCTATTTTTTCCTCTTTGCCTTGACTGGACGTTCACCACTGATCCGCACTTCCGTTCCACGACTGGACCTACCAAAGGAAAGACACGAGCGTATTCGAGGAAGTTGGCTTGCGCGCGTCGTTTCCGGTCGACGATCGGCGTCCTCGTGGTGCCACATGTGCTTACGGACGTCGGTCAATTGCACTATTGCTTTCGAAATTTTCCACTTGAGACCGGCCATTATAACTGTTACGACGAGCAATCCAAGAAACGATGCGCAATTAGGTATGCAAGGCGCGCGAAAATTAAATGCTACTTTTCCTTAACATTCTCCGTCCTCACTCGGCAACGGCTCGGTCCGCACTGAGAGGGACTACTGGCGCGCCACGCTCAGCGGCGCGCAGTGGTCTGCGCAGAAACTAGTGCGCAGCACGGCGAGCGCCCGCGCGCTCCCAATCAAACACATGCACTTATCGAGACTCACCGACACACATGAGGAGTAGAGGGCTTTTGGGGGAGAGAGTGGGGAACGCCGGCAAAATGGAGAGGGCGATGCGGGGGATTAAACCGACCCGTTATTTCTCGGAAGCGGGCCGCCGCCGCCGTCGTCGTCGCCGCCAAATAGACCTGCGATGGGTCCTCATCGTGGTCCAAGGAGCCGACTTTTGCCGAGGTCCTTTGGGCCCCAAATAAGAGGACACGTCTCAGATATAGCTCTCAACACCGGGCCCGGGACTTATGGCACCGTAAAGTGCGAACAACTTCGCGGAAATGAAAACGGTAAATTTGCAATGTCACCGCCTCGTATGTCTTCTTAAAATTGTCGTGTGTGCTTGTGTACTCTCTTTCAGAAGTGGGAAAGAAATTTTATCTCGGAAATCCGCGTAGACATTCAGTATTATAGTGAATTGTACACAGTAATCTGACAATTTTTAATAAGTGCTCAAATAAACAAGTGCTTCTTTTTTAAGTTTAAAAATATTATTTAATAATAAAGAGGTTTTACACCTCGGCTTTTAATCGTTAGTTCAATAAGTGTCATTTTTGTAATATGTTTCATTAATTTAATTATTTCCATGTGTTTAATTAATTTAATTATTTCCATGTGTTTAATTAGTTGAATTATTATGTGTTGTTATGTGATTAATTAATTTAATTACAGTAATGTGTTTAGTTAATTTAACTATTGCAATTTTTGACAATTAAATACAGTGGACCCTCTGAAATTGGATTTTCTACTTGATTGGTACTAGAAGTTGTTTTTTAAAAATATTTCTTTTTGTTTCAATTGTAAATTTCATTGCAGTTTTAGACTTTTTTTTAGATTTTTTTTTTGGTTTTCAGTATTTAAAATGTTAATTAAATTTAAGTAAAGTTTTCTTAAATACAATAAATGAACTATAAATGATGAATAATAATATGTAACGCGCTCCAATAAAAGGGACCTTAGAAGAAAAAAATTGTAGGTTATGTTTGATGATATTTTTCACTTGAACTTAAAGTTACGTTTTTAATTTTCTACAATCAAAGACAGTTTTTCTAGATAGTATACACACAAAGTATTAATAAAAAACGTCTTTTTATTGCAAAGGATTAAAAAATAATCTTTAATCAAGTTAAAAACTAACATTAAACATAACCTATAATCACTTCTTTCTTAGGTCACACATTTAACAGAAAATGAAATCTAAAAATATAATAATAATATTAATAATAATAATATTAATAATAATAATAATAATAAAAAAAAAATTACGAACAATAATTTACAATAGACGAAATAATCAAAAAATTAGATAGCAAAGAAGAATAATAAAGAAATATCATAAATAACATTTAATAGAAAATTTTTTATATAATGTAATGAATATAATAATAATAATATAATAAAATATAATAATAATATCTAACATTATTTAATATTATTGTTGTTGATTTAAAAAAATCGTTATTGTTATTAAAATATTGTAAATTATTATTGTTGTTTGTTAAAACAAAATTTTTATTATTTACAACTAAATAATGTTTGTTGAATGCAACAAATTGTAAATTTTAAATAAATAATTAATGCACAAGCTTACCAAATTGTGAAAAAGTGGAAACATCCAAAACGGACACTTACCTGAAACAAAAAATTATCAAATTTGAAATTAATTTACAAACATTATTTATAATATAAATTATACAATTTATTAAACAAAGGGTAATTTTTACGGTAAATTTTAATCGTTTTAATTATTGGAATGAAAGTGAATTTAATGATTTTAACATAATAAACGTAATTTATTTATTTATCATACAATCCCCGCGGTCCTTGAATGGACCATAAATGGCATTAAATTTAGTGTAATAAATATAATGCAATAAATTTAATGTAATAAATATAATGTAATAAATATAATGTAATGAATATCATGTAATAAATATCATGTAATAAATATAATGTAATAAATATCATGTAATAAATTTATTGTAATGAATGTAATAAATATGTTATGTAATAAATTTAATTTAAAAAATATAGTTAAATTATTAATTGAATGGTTCTTGAAATTTTCTTTTAATACAAAGTTCATAAATAAATTGTTATTGTCAAATTTGCATGTATTATTAAATGAACATAAAAAGATTTTTCTCGCTTCTAGATACAAATTGTAATTTCTTAAATTCAAAAATTAATTAAAGATCTCTATGAGTTGTTAATAATCTAAAGAGATTAACTGGACAACGATTGTTTACGTTCAGATAGCAATTCGATAACCCCACCTTGTCAGCAAAAAAAAATTTCAAGTACCTCTTGACCTACAAATCGACAAAGCTTTAATTGTAATATTCAAATTCGTAAAAAACAATATACATTATTCACTTTACTTCGTTTTCTAACAACAAAAAGTTAAATAAAATTCCGTAATTATTTCAAAATATTGTTTACAATTCCATAGTTATTTCAAGTTTCAAAATATTGTTTACAATTCCATAGTTATTTCAAGTTTCAAAATATTCTTTACAATTGCACAGTTATTTCCAATTTCAAAATAGTAAATAAAATTCTATTTCAAAATCAATTCAATTTTCTAAACTAATTTCAATTCAATAATTCAATTTTCAAAGCCAATTTTAATTCAAAATTAATTCAATGTTTAAAAACAGTTTCAATTTTCAAACCTCATTCAAATGACAAGCACCGAATTAAATTGGAAAATAAATGAAAACGCAAAAACACCTTTTTTGAAAGACACGATAATACGACGATAAATCAACTGAAACCGATCTCTGGAAAGCACAAAAGGGACCTCTGATAGCCATTTGAATACTTAATTAATTCTTAATAAAAAGAAATTTCTCGCATTCTTGCCATATCAAAGTTAGTGCCCCGAAACATTTTTATTTGTACCGCTTTAATCTCACAACATTGTACGAGCAGATAACGATCTAGTAACACTCGGAAAAAATTCGGGAAGCGATAAACTGCATTCCGATGTCGTTTAAATTTTTTTCTTTTCTCAATATCGGACCTTATCGGTTCAGTGACTCCAGAACGAGAATATAAGAACTGCTCTGAAAAGACCAACAGGGGGAGGAAGTGCATCGGTTGAGAAGGGCGAGCACGATGCACCCGTGCGTGTTTAGCATCCAAGAACAGAAGGAACAAGATGAGAGGAAAGGTGAAGAGTCGGCGCTTCTCACCAATAGATAAGACTCTTGGTGGGCAGTGCGGGGGCGCAGAGCCCCCCAACAACGTGTGACAAATAATATCCGACCTGCCACGGAAACAAAAGGTCGTTTCTAATTTAAATACTCCCATGCGTCATCATCTTCTATCTTTCTTACTCTCTTTTCGTCTTTTTGTCTCTTTCTTTTCTTGCTCCTTTTTCCTTTCTTTCTCTCTCTTTTTCCCTCTTACTTTCTTTTTGTTTTCTTACTCTATTTTCCTTCCTCTCTTTTGGTTTTCTTACTCTCTTTTTATTTCTCTCTTTTTGTTTTCTTACTTTCTTTTTATTTCTCTCTCTCTTTGTTTTCTTACTCTCTTTTTCTTTCTCTCTCTTTTTGTTTTCTTACTCTCTTTTTCTTTCTCTCTCTTTTTGTTTTCTTAATCTCTTTTCCTTCCCTTCTCTCTTTCCCTCTTACTCTCTTCATTTTTTCTTACTCACTTTTCCATCCTCTCTTTTTGTTTTCTTACTTACTTTTTCTTCCTCTCTCTTTGTTTTCTTACTCTCTTTTTCTTTCTTTCTCTTTCTTTTTGATTTCTTACACTCTTTCTTTCTTTCTAATTTCTTACCCTCTTTTTCTTTCTCTCTCTTTTTGTTTTCTTATCCTCTTTTTCTTTCTCTTCCTTTTTGATTTCTTACCCTCTTTCTCTCTCTTTTTGTTTCTTACCCTTTTTTTCTTTCTCTCTCTCTCTTTATTTTCTTACTCTCTTTTTCGCCCATTCTCTTTTCTGCCTATCAACTTCTTGCCCTGCTTCTTTCTGAATTATCGTTCTTTGTCACTTTTTTGAAGAATAAAACCGATTGAAGAATAAAACCGATTTTTGTTATTAACCGATTGAGTTGAACTTGGAAAAAGGAATCGAAAAGTATTGAGTCGCATTTTAATCAGAGGAAGGATTGAAAAAGTGGAGGACTTTTAACTCTGAGGAATGGGACGGCGGGCCGCGCTTGCGGCTCAACTTAAAATTGCTCTATCTTTGAATTGAAGCAACGGATAAACAAGTGCTAGGTGTCATTTTGATGCTGGTGCTCACAATTGTAAATTACTTTTCTCGGATTAATGTTGAGATGAATGTGAAGAATGAGAGACGGGTTTAATTGATTTTTCCAATACATTTATAGGTTATTTTTTTGAAAGTGCTTCGAAATAATGGAATCTGCTTGAGTCGTATTTCTTTTTCCCGCTTTTGCTGACATCGGTCTCTTCCTTGTGCTCGGCATCGCAGGCGGTAAACTTAAGAACTGCAAGATTCATTAACGGTTCCTCGACACGAACGTTTGTGCATTCCTTTGCTCTCACGCGTGTGAACGGCAGTGTGATGTGCTTAAAAGTTGAACGAAAGAGCGAGAGAGCAAGAGAGAACGAGAGAGCAAGAAAGAGCGAGAAAGAAAGAGAGAACGAGAGAGCAAGAAAGAGCGAGAGAAAGCGAGAGAGTAAGATAGAGAACAAGAAAGAGCAAGAGAGAGGAGAGAACGATAGATAGAAAGAGAGAACGAAAGAGAGAGAAAGAAAGAGCAAGAGAGAGAAGGAGAGAATGATAGATAGAAAGAGAGAACGAAAGAGAGAGAAAGAAAGAGAGAGAGAGAGAAAGAGAGAACAAGAAAATGAGAGAAAGAGAGAGAAGTGTGAGCAAGAAAGGAGAAAAATAGAAAGAGAGGCCTTTTAGAGACGACAAATATTCACGAATGAAAAGAGACAGAGGCATTAGAGGAGCAATGTCGCGGGGGTGGCGGTCAGGGGACAGATACTTGATATGCAAGCTTAGCTTGGAAGACGGTAGACCTTGTCTATCGTCATTCACAAACAACGCAAGGAACGCACTTGAGTTATTAAGGTCAGTGGCGTGTATAGTCTAACCAATGAGGAATCTAAACCGCAAACAGGAAAAAAACTCATTCTCAATATCAGACGATACATTTTTCATCTCAAAAATTTTGCATTATATCCAGATCCAAAAAAGATGCATGAAAATTCTTTACATTTTTAGTTAAAATTTTTATACTCAATTATCTTTTAGGAGAATTTCCATTTGACGGAATTACCATAGTCTTACAAATTTTATCGAATTGCCCTTAAATTTTTATAAGGTTGTACAGCAATTTTTACTAGACTGTACAGTAATGTTTACAAGACTGTATAGTAATATTTACCTGATTGTACAGTAATATTTACCAGTTTGTACAGTAATATTTGCCAGACTGAACAGTAATGTTTACCAGATTGTACAGTAATATTTGCCAGACTGAACAGTAATGTTTACCAGATTGTACGGTAATATTTACCAGACTGTACAGTAATATTTATCAGACTGTGCAATAATTATTACCAGACTATACAATAATTGATACGAAACTAAACAATAATTATTGCAAAATTAAACAATAATTTTTTTACCATATTGTACGATAATTGCTACCAGACTGTGCAATAATTATTACGAAACTACACAGTAATTTTTACGAGACTTTACGATAATTATTTCCAGACTGTACAAAATAATTATTAGGGAAATAAACAATTATCTTTAGTAGATTGTACGAAAATTATTACCAGACTGTTAACAAAATATTACCAGACTGTTAACAAAATATTACCAAACTGTTAAAAAAATATTATCAGACTGTTAACAAAATATTACCAAACTGTTAAAAAAATATTATCAGACTGTTAACAAAATATTACCAAACTGTTAAAAAAACATTACCAGACTGTTAACAAAATATTACCAGACTCTGTATAATGATTATTACGATACTAAACAATGACTTTTATCACATAGGACGATAATAATTACCACATTGTATGTACAATAATTATTACTTGTCTATACAATAAAACTGTAAGATAATTATTACCAGATTGTACAATAATTATTACGAAAATAATAAATTAATGTTTACCAGAATGTACGATAATTATTACAAGACTAATTATTGAGAGATCAGAATTATTTTACAGAATAATTTTACAGAATAATTTTACAGGATTATTTTACAGAATTATTTGTGAGAGATGAGAATTATTTTTGAGATCAAAATTATTTTTCAGAGATCAGAATTATTTTTGAGAGATCAAAATTATTTTTCAGGGATCAGAATTGTTATTCAGATTCGAATGATTATTGAGAGATCAGCACGTAATGGTGTCGATTTTTGATAAAAGTGATTTGTAAATCCTATCAAGTTGTTTGATAATTAAGCCTGCTTTTTGTAACGTGGAATTCCACTCAATGTCAATGAAAAGTGATTTATATTTGTACAGAAAATAAATGACAACTTTGTACTACACATTGATGTAATCAATTATCAATTACTCATCTCTTTCTGATAACTCGATAAGTGACTCGAGAAAATGCTTCGATAAGAAAGGCATTTTATCGGAATGGACATTCCTTCAAATATTTTCTACACTTTTAAATATTTCCATTCTAGTCTCTCCACGAGAAATACCGTTTCATTTTGTTCAATTTTCAAAATCAATCTACAGACCTATTAACTTACTCGTTCTTGATATAAGGTCCCTTCTCTAATCGAGCGTCATATATTGTAATAGCGGGGGATTCAAAATAAAAACTAATTTCAATAAAATAAAAAATAGTTTCAATAGAATAAAACATAATTTCAATAAAATAAAAAATAGTTTCAATAGAATAAAACATAATTTCAATAAAATAAATAATTTCAATTCAACAAAATAAAAAAACGTGTCACACGAGTGAATAAAACCAAGAGCAAAAGAAACAAGTTCCATTAACGTAAATCACGTGGAATCGAAGAGGGATTGTTTTTTGATGTTAGCCAGAGATACTTTTAATCTACTAATTGGTTGAAGTTCATAAAGCAAGTGAAAAAGGAAATGCATAACTGCGGATAAGGCATTACTGGCAGTTATCGGATTACAAGTCGATGGGAGGCTTTATAACTGCAAAGAGACACAACTATCTCGCGTTATATATGCTTATGGGCAAAGTTCACTTCTAACGCACATGTCTCTACATGCTTATAGCGTATTATAACCTACAAAGGCAACTCAGGACAACGTGAAGGAATGTATAGAAATCGAGGGTTCTCCTATATCAGAGTCGCGTCATCGACATATACACTGTCTCGATAATTAAATATTGCACAGATGATTTACGAGCGTCTCTTATCGATCCTGCCCGGCCAATCTACGTGGGGGATCACCTTAATGAATATCACAACGATTAACCATACCCGGCATTATTTCTCAAGTGTCACTGTCAAAAAATACAAATTGTCAAATTTCAACGCCGACAAAAGCATTTTGTCAAATTCTCCACAATGTCCTGTCAAATATTCATAATCCTGCAAATCCTTTTCAAATTTATTCTTTCTTTATTTCTATTTTTCTTTTATTATTCTTTCTATTATTTATTTCTATTTCCTTTTATTATTCTTTCTATTATTTATTTCTACTTTCTTTTATTATTCTTTCTATTATTTATTTCCATTTTCTTTTATTATTCTTTCTATTATTTATTTCTATTTTCTTTTATTATTCTTTCTATTATTTATTACTATTTTCTTTTATTATTCTTTCTATTATTTATTTCTTTTATTTTCTTTTATATGAAGTTAAAACTGTCATTAACCATAACCTACAATTTTTTCCTTCTGAGGTCCCTTTCTTCACTTTCTAAATCTGAAAAAGTGAAATTTGCTTATTTTTAAGTCAAGTCTTCTAATCGTTTCAATAAATGCATAAACACTTATAAACAAGTGAAATTTCACCCGAAAAGAAGTGAAAATTCACACGCAAAACAGTGAAATTTCACACGAAAATAAGTAAAAATTAACAAGAAAGCAAGTGAAATTTGACACGAAAACAAGTTAAAATCGTTATGAAAATAAGTGAAATATCACAC